>SJYV01031388.1:143377-206910 GCA_006410875.1 Neotragus pygmaeus
AGGAAACCAGAATTGAAAGAGACACGTGTACCCCAATGTTCATTGCAGCACTGTTTATAATAGCCAGGACATGGAAGCAACCTAGATGTCCATCAGCAGATGAATGGATAAGAATGCTGTGGTATATATACACAATGGAATATTACTCAGCCATTAAAAAGAAGGCATTTGAATCCGTTCTAATGAGGTGGATGAAACTGGAGCCTATTATACAGAGTGAAATAAGTCAGAAAGAAAAGCACCAATACAGTATATCAACCCATATATATGGAAATTAGAAAGATGGTAACGATGACCTTATATGTGAGACAGCAAAAGAGACACAAATGTAAAGAACAGATTTTGGGGCTCTGTGGGAGAAGGTGAGGGCGGGATGATTTGAGACAACAGCATTGAAATGTGTATATTATCATATGTGAAATAGATCACCAGTCCAGGTTCAATGCATAAGAAAGGGTGCTCAGGGCCAGTGCACTGGAATGACCCTGAGGTGTGGGATGGGGAGGGAGGTGGGAGGAGGATTCAGGATGGGGTACACATGTACACTCATGGCTGATTCATGTCAATGTATGAAAAAAAAAAACCACTACAATATTGTAAAGTAATTCACCTCCAATTAAAATAAATTAATTTTAAAAAATTTTAATAAACTTTTTGACTATGTGGGAGAAGAAGAGAGTGGGTGATTTGAGAGAAGAGCATTGAAACTTATATATTACCATATGTAAAATAGATGACCAGTGCAAGTTCGATGTATGAAACAGGGCACTCAAAGCTGGTACTCTGGGACAACCCAGAGGGCTGGGGTGGTGATGAATGTCAGAGGGGGATTCAGCATGAGGGGACACATGTACACCCGTGACTGATTCATGTCGATGTATAGCAAAAGCCACCACAATATTGTAAAGTAATTAGACTCTAATTAAAATAAATAATTTTTAAGAAATAAGAAACACAAGCATTAAATGATACATTAGACCAGGTGGACTTATTTATTTCACATTTCATCTAAAGTAGCAAAATACACAATGTATTCAAGTGCACATGGAATATTCTCCAGGGTAGGTTACCTGCTGGGCCATAAAACAATGATGCTTGGGGCTAGTGCCTTGGGACGACCCAGAGGGATGGTACGGGGAGGGAGGAGGGAGGGCGGTTCAGGATGGGGAACACGTGTATACTTGTGGCAGATTCATGTTGATGTATGGAAAAACCAATACAATATTGTAAAGTAATTAACCTCCAGTTAAAATACATAAATTTCTATTTTAAAAAAAGAAAATTTAAATCATATCAAGCTTTTCCTACCACAATGTTATGAGACAAAAATCAACTATAAGAAAAAACATTGTAAACAACAGAAACACATGGAGGCTAAACATTATGCCACTAAATAACCAATGGATCACTGAAAAAAATCAAAGAAATTTAAAAATATCTAGTGACATATGACAATGAAAACACAACAGTCCAAAAGCAATGGGATATAACAAAGCCAGTTCTTAGAAGGAAGTTTATAGCAAGACAATCTTACATCAGGAAACAAGAAAAATTCCAAATTAAAAAAACCTAATCTTACACCTAAAACAAGTAGAAAAAAGAGAAAACCTAAAGTAATCAGAATGAAAGAAATCATATAGATTAGAGCAAAAATAAATGAAATAGAGACAAAAAACAATTCTAAAAATCAATGAAACTTAAAGTTGATTCTTTGAAGGGATACACAAGATTGACAAACATTTAGACTCATCAAGAAAAAAGGGAGAAGGCTTAATAAAATTAGAAATGAAAAAGAAGCTGCAATAGACATCACAGAAATACAAAAGATCAAAAGAGATTCTTCCAAGAAACTATACACCAATAAAATGGACATTCTATGAGGCCACCTAGAAGAAATGAACAAATTCTTAGAAAAATACAATCTTTCAAAATTGAACCAGGGAAAAATAGAAAGTATGAAGAGATCAGTCACAAATAATGAAATTGAAGTGAAGTGAATTGAATTCGCTCAGTCGTGTCCGACTCTTGCGACCCCATGGACTGTAGCCTACCAGGCTCCTCCCTCCATGGGATTTTCCAGGCAAGAGTATTGGAGTGGGTTGCCATTTCCTTCTTCAGGGGATCTTCCCGACCCAGGGATCGAACCCGGGTCTCCCACATTCCAAGCAGACGCTTTAACCTCTGAGCCACCAGGGAAGCCAAAATTTCAAACAATTCTCAGGACCAGATGACTTCCCCAACAGATTCTATCACATTTAGAGAAGAGTTAACACCTATAATTCTGAAAATATCTGAAAAAAAATTGCAGATGAACGATCACTTCCAAATACATTCTATGAGACCACCTTCACTCTGATACAAAAACCAGATAAAGATAACACATAAAAAAGAAAATTACAAATCAATACCATTGCTGAACATAAATGTGGAAATCCTCAATAAAATGCTAGGAAACCCAAATTCAACAATAAATTAAAAGGACCATACATCATGATCAAGAGGGATTTACCCCAGGGATAAAAGGTTTCAATACACACAAATCAATCAATGTGATAAACCATAATAATATTGAAGAATACAAAGTATATGATCACCTCAATTATTTAGTAGCCAAGTCATGTCCAACTCTTTGCCACGCCATAGACTGCAGTGAGACAGGTTTACCTGTTCTTCACTATCTCATGGATTTTGCTCAAACTTGAGTTCATTGAGTCAGTGAAGCCTTCCAACCATTTCATCTTTCATCACCCCCTTCTCCTCCTGCCTTCAATCTTTCTCAGCATCAGGGTCTTTTCCAGTGAATTGACTCTTCATATCAGGTGGCCAAAGTATAGGGGCTCCAGCTTCAGCATCAGTCCTTCCAATGAATATTCAGGGTTGATTTCCTTTAGTATTAACTGGTTTGATCTCTTTGTAGTCCAAGGAACTTTCAAGAGTCTTCAAACTCTCAATAAAGATCATCTCAGTAGATGCAGAAATGACTGTTGACAATTTTCAATGCTGGTTTATGATTTAAAAAAAAAAAAAACTCTCCAGAAAATGGACAATGAGGGAACGTGCTTCAACAAAATAAAGGTCATATATGACAAGCCCACAGCTAACATCACACTCAATGGCAAAAAACTGAGAGTATTTCATCTAAGAGCAGGAACAAGGCTGTCATCCACTGTTGCCACTTTTATTGAGCATCGTTTTGGAAATCCTAGCCACAGTAACTAGAGAAGAAAGAGCAATTATTAAAAAAAAAAAAAAACAGATTGGAAAAAGCGGTAAAATTATCACTGTGTAAAGATGACACAATACTGTACATAGATAACCCTAAAGATACCACCAGAAATCTACTAGATCTGATCAATGAATTTGGTAACATTACAAGATACAAAAATAATACATAAAAATATGCTGCATTTCTATACACTAACAATGAAATCTCAGCAAGAGAAAGTAAGGGGGGGAATCACATTTACCATCATATAGCAAAAGATTAAATATCTAGAAATAAATCTACCTAAGGAGGCAAAAGACATGTACTCCAAAAAATATAAGATGTTGATGAAAGAAAATAAAAACGGATATAAACAGATGAAAAGATATACCATGTTCTTGGATTGGAAAAACCAATATTGTCAAAATGACTATATTGTCCAAAGCAATCTACAGATTCAATGCCATCTCCATCAAATTACCGATGGCCGTTTTTTTAGATCTAGAACAAAAAAAAAAAATCTCAAAATTTGTATGTAAATATAGAATACCCCAAGTAGCCAACTCAATCTTAATAAAGATATGTTCCACAATATGTTCATTGAGAACCACTTACTTGGTAAGTAGTTGAATGAAGTACAGCCCAGAAAATCAGACATATTTGTAAAAAAATTGTTAGAGTTTTTTAAGAGGCTAAAAAGTATATTGAGCCTTAAAGTGTTCCCTATATGTTCACTATCAGTTAAACTAATGAAAAGTAAAAATGACAGAGTTGGAGAAATCAGGCTTCTTGACATCAGACTATACTACAAAGCTACAATCATCAAAACAGAACAGTACTGATACAAAAACAGAAATATCAGTGGAACAGAATAGAAAGTCCAGAAATAAAGCCATGAACCTATGCTCAATTAATATGTGAGAAAGTAGGCAAGAATATACAGGTGAGGAAAAATAGTCTCTTCAATAAACAGTGCTGGGAAAACTGGAGAGATACATATTAAAAATGCAATTAGAAAATTCTTTAGCACCATGTACATAAATAAACTCAAAATGAATTAAAGAACCTAAATGTAATACAGATACTATAAAACTCTTAGAGGAAAACATAGACAGAACACTCTTTGAGATAAATCACAGGAATACATTTTCTGAGCCATCTCCAAAAGAAAATAAAAACACAAATAAACAAATGGAACCTGGTTAAACTCAAAAGATTTTGCACAGCAAAGGAAACCATAACAAAAGAAAAGACAACCCACAGAATGGGAGAAAATATTATCAAATGATGTGAACAACAATGGGTTACTCTCCAAAATAATACAAATAGCTCATGCAACTCAATAACAAAAAAACAAACCAACCAATCAAAATAATGGATAGCAGGTACCAATACACATTTCTCCAAAGAAGTCATACAGATGGCCAACACACATATGAAAAGATGTTCAACATCACTAATTATTCAGTTCAGTCACTCAGTTGTGTCTGACTCTCTGCGATCCCATGAATCGCAGCACACCAGGACTCCCTGTCCATCACCAATTCCTGGAGTTCACTCAGACTCACGTCCATCGAGTCCGTGATGCCATTCAACCATCTCATCCTCTGTCGTCCCCTTCTCCTCCTGTCTCCAATCCCTCCCAGCATCAGAATCTTTTCCAATGAGTCAACTCTTCCCATGAGGTGGCCAAAATACTGGAGTTTCAGCTTTAGCATCATTCCCTCCAAAAAAAATCCCAGGGCTGATCTCCTTCAGAATGGACTGGTTGAATCTCCTTGCAGTCCAAGGGACTCTCAAGAGTCTTCTCCAACACCACTAATTATTAGAGGAATACAAATCAAAACTACAATGAGATATCACTTCACACTGGTCAAAATGGCTATCATCAAAATGTCTACAAACAGTAAACACTGGAGAAGGTGTGGCGAGCAAACCCTCCTGCATTGTCTGTGGGGATTTATATTGCCACAGCCACTATGGATACTAAAGGGGAAAGTTCGGTGAGGGATAAATTAGGAGGCTGGGATTAACATGTATACACTGCTATATATAAAATAGATAATCAACAAGGACCTACTGTATAGTGCAGGGCACTCTATTCAATACTCTTTAATAACTTATTACAGACCTTTTCAGGAAAGAATCTGAAAAAGTGTACATGTCTATAAATGTGTAACTAAGTCATTTTGCTATATACATCTGAAACTATCACAATAATATAAATCAACTATAATATGAAATAAATAGTAAGAAAAAAATTTTAAGATAAGTTGATAAAACTTGAATTGCATTTAAAAAATTAAAGGGAAATGGTGCAGACTATATAAGAGTCTATACCATATGTGGTAAACGCTAACATTTCCATGAGCTAATCAGTAACATAAATGAATGAGAGAGGCCAAATGTCAAAGAATAAGTCATGGTAAGGATTGTCACTATCAGGAAAGTACATGCTCCATGTGAAGGAAGCCACCATTCTCTACATTGACTAACTGCTGCTCAGTGGGAAGACAGGTCCAGGAATGCTGGTTGTTACTACTTTGTCAAGTGAAACTAAAACTCTGGGTGAGTGTAAAATATTTCTATTTTAAAATGATATGCAATCCAAAAAAAACTGTAGTTTAAAACCTTCTGATTTTTAGGGTTTACTAACAGTGACTATGAGTGGATTCAGAACCTCCACATTGGTAGGAGAGAGCCTCACTTCTTTGGGGAGATTAAATTATAAGGAGAGGCGTAGTCTGTATTTGTACGTCAAAGCTATAATCCGGAATGAGAACCACTTACTTGGTAAGTAGTTTAATGAAGTACAGCCTGGAAAATCAGGCATATTTGTAAAAAATTGTTAGAGTTGCTTAAGAGACTAAAAAGTATATTGAGCCCTAAAGTGTTCCCTGTATGTTCACTATCAGTTAAACTAATGAAAAGTAAAAGTGACAGTGACGCTAAGCAAAAGAGTGCCACAGATATGCCTCATCATCTTAACGTTAAATCCACGCAAGGAAAGATATCAGTGGAAAAGTGAAAGTGTTAGTTTCTCAGCCATGTTTGACTCTGCGACCCAATGGGCTATAACCCCCAAAGCTCTTCTGTCCATGGAATTCTCCAGGTAAGAATACTGAACTGGGTAGCCATTCCTTTCTCCGGGGAGCTTCCCAACCCAGCGATCAAACATGGGTCTCTTGCACTGAAGGCAGATTCTTTACCATCTGAGCCATCAAGGAAGCTCATCAGTGGAAAGGGATAAATCAATACATAGATTTCAGCTAAAGTGGGTGGCATCTTCTCTGAATAGATGGAGGGTCAACTTGAAATGGGACTCCCTGATGTTCTTTCTCTATGGCAGGTAAACCAAGGCTTTCAGTACCCAGATATGCCACATCCTGGTGGCTTAGACAGTAAAGAATTTTCCTGCAATGCAGGAGGCCCATGTTCATCCCCTGGGTCAAGAAGATCATCTGGAGAAAGGAGTGGCTACCCACTCCAGTATTTTTTCCTGGAGAATTCCATGGACAGAGGAGTCTGGTGAGGTCACGAAGAGTCAGACACAACTGAGCAACTAACACACACTTTCTTGCCATTTTATAGCCATGTTGTTGTCCCCTGCAAGGATGAAGATAGCTGTACACTGGCTCTGGTTGTGACAGCAAGACATTTCATGGAAAACTGCATTTTTATTATTTTAACCTTAATTATAGAAATTGAACTCCTAAAGGAAGGGAAAATTACATCCCAGTATGAATATATTGATTCCCAGACTTTCCAGGAAAAACTGATTGGTACAACCAGATTGAGCCTAGTAATGCTTTCAGATGAAATTGAGGAAAATCTCATTTACCTCAGAGAAGGGAAAGAAAGGGATACTTAACTGTGAAAGGGAAGAGATCTAGGAGGCAAATATATATACAGTGTGCCTCTCTGTGGAGCACTACATAGATTTTTTTGCTAAGGGAAAAAATGCAATTAGATAGAGAACTGCATGCATGTAACAGAATTCCAGAGAGTCTGGGGGCTCAATTTGAATAGGGAAAACAAATGATAAACCATGATTACAAGGGAGCTGTGGGATAGAAAGGGACAACTGTCAGGAGTGTGGGGCATAAGCATTCTTAAGAATAAGATAAAGAGGCTGAAGCAGAAAAATGGTAAGGATATTGCAGAAAGAAAGGCAAAGGTATAGATTCTTAGCAGCTGCCCTGCATGGGAAATCTGGGGCAAGAAAACAATACCTAAAGATTTGTTAGGAAGATTTTAAATGCTAAGTTGTATAAAATTCCTATCTTACTGCTTCAAACACAGCAGGCATTAGCTGTCTATGCTGTTCTTCAATTTTTTAAGAGTAAAATTCATAATGGGGGTGTTTAACTGTGTGGGCAGGGTGAGTGGGAGATTGGGTGAGGTAGAATATAGAGGCAAGGTATGCCAACCCGTCTACTTATAGTTGGGGAACATTTGGGAAACCCATCTAGGATCAACATTTGCATAAACAACAGACTTCAAAATAAAATCTAAGGCAGTACAGGAACTTAGGATACACATTTTGAAAAGTGTATGGGGAATAAAATCAAAACATTTAAAGGCTGGAGCTCGTCTTTCTGACCCAAATCAGGCACTCAAGGGTACAGGGTGCCATTGGCCACAAGCATGGAAAATACTTACCAAGGAGAAACTTTGATGTCACTTATTTAGAATGTCACTCACTTTGCAAGAAATCTCATTTGACAAACTAACAAAGTTTGACATGTTTGTTCAGTGCTGTTGGGTGTAATTGATTTTAGTGAGTTTAATTTCCAGTTTAAGGTGAGTTTAATTTTCAGACTGTTGTCATCTCTAAAGTCCCTGCTGAAAATAATCCTTGTGAGAAGCTTCTGACAATTTGGGCTTAATTACTTTCCATAAAATCTCCCTGAAGTAGAAAAAACAACAACAACAAACAGAGGCTATTCAAGCTTACTAATGCTTTACTTTAATACTTCAACCCATGTGACCACTGGGAAATCTTGGTACAGTAAATGATAATTTACAAAACATATTTTCCTCATTTCCTATTACTAAGTGGAAATAAAATATAGATTATGCAGTTCAGTTCAGTTCAGTCACTCAGTCGTGTCCGACTCTTTGCAACCCCATGAACTGCAACACGCCAGGCTTCCCTGTTCATCACCATCTTTCGGACTTCACTCAGACTCATGTCCATCGAGTCCGTGATGCCATCCAGCCATCTCATCCTCAGTCGTCCTCTTCTCCTCCTGCCCCCAATCCCTCCCAGCATCAGAGTCTTTTCCAATGAGTCAACTCTTCGCATGAGGTGGCCAGAGTACTGGAGTTTCAGCTTTAGCATCATTCCTTCCAAAGAGATGTGTATAAGAGACAGGCTTAAGAGACTAAAAAGTATATTGAGCCCTAAAGTGTTCCCTGTATGTTCACTATCAGTTAAACTAATGAAAAGTAAAAGTGACAGTGACGCTAAGCAAAAGAGTGCCACAGATATGCCTCATCATCTTAACGTTAAATCCACGCAAGGAAAGATATCAGTGGAAAAGTGAAAGTGTTAGTTTCTCAGCCATGTTTGACTCTGCGACCCAATGGGCTATAACCCCCAAAGCTCTTCTGTCCATGGAATTCTCCAGGTAAGAATACTGAACTGGGTAGCCATTCCTTTCTCCGGGGAGCTTCCCAACCCAGCGATCAAACATGGGTCTCTTGCACTGAAGGCAGATTCTTTACCATCTGAGCCATCAAGGAAGCTCATCAGTGGAAAGGGATAAATCAATACATAGATTTCAGCTAAAGTGGGTGGCATCTTCTCTGAATAGATGGAGGGTCAACTTGAAATGGGACTCCCTGATGTTCTTTCTCTATGGCAGGTAAACCAAGGCTTTCAGTACCCAGATATGCCACATCCTGGTGGCTTAGACAGTAAAGAATTTTCCTGCAATGCAGGAGGCCCATGTTCATCCCCTGGGTCAAGAAGATCATCTGGAGAAAGGAGTGGCTACCCACTCCAGTATTTTTTCCTGGAGAATTCCATGGACAGAGGAGTCTGGTGAGGTCACGAAGAGTCAGACACAACTGAGCAACTAACACACACTTTCTTGCCATTTTATAGCCATGTTGTTGTCCCCTGCAAGGATGAAGATAGCTGTACACTGGCTCTGGTTGTGACAGAAAGACATTTCATGGAAAACTGCATTTTTATTATTTTAACCTTAATTATAGAAATTGAACTCCTAAAGGAAGGGAAAATTACATCCCAGTATGAATATATTGATTCCCAGACTTTCCAGGAAAAACTGATTGGTACAACCAGATTGAGCCTAGTAATGCTTTCAGATGAAATTGAGGAAAATCTCATTTACCTCAGAGAAGGGAAAGAAAGGGATACTTAACTGTGAAAGGGAAGAGATCTAGGAGGCAAATATATATACAGTGTGCCTCTCTGTGGAGCACTACATAGATTTTTTTGCTAAGGGAAAAAATGCAATTAGATAGAGAACTGCATGCATGTAACAGAATTCCAGAGAGTCTGGGGGCTCAATTTGAATAGGGAAAACAAATGATAAACCATGATTACAAGGGAGCTGTGGGATAGAAAGGGACAACTGTCAGGAGTGTGGGGCATAAGCATTCTTAAGAATAAGATAAAGAGGCTGAAGCAGAAAAATGGTAAGGATATTGCAGAAAGAAAGGCAAAGGTATAGATTCTTAGCAGCTGCCCTGCATGGGAAATCTGGGGCAAGAAAACAATACCTAAAGATTTGTTAGGAAGATTTTAAATGCTAAGTTGTATAAAATTCCTATCTTACTGCTTCAAACACAGCAGGCATTAGCTGTCTATGCTGTTCTTCAATTTTTTAAGAGTAAAATTCATAATGGGGGTGTTTAACTGTGTGGGCAGGGTGAGTGGGAGATTGGGTGAGGTAGAATATAGAGGCAAGGTATGCCAACCCGTCTACTTATAGTTGGGGAACATTTGGGAAACCCATCTAGGATCAACATTTGCATAAACAACAGACTTCAAAATAAAATCTAAGGCAGTACAGGAACTTAAGATACACATTTTGAAAAGTGTATGGGGAATAAAATCAAAACATTTAAAGGCTGGAGCTCGTCTTTCTGACCCAAATCAGGCACTCAAGGGTACAGGGTGCCATTGGCCACAAGCATGGAAAATACTTACCAAGGAGAAACTTTGATGTCACTTATTTAGAATGTCACTCACTTTGCAAGAAATCTCATTTGACAAACTAACAAAGTTTGACATGTTTGTTCAGTGCTGTTGGGTGTAATTGATTTTAGTGAGTTTAATTTCCAGTTTAAGGTGAGTTTAATTTTCAGACTGTTGTCATCTCTAAAGTCCCTGCTGAAAATAATCCTTGTGAGAAGCTTCTGACAATTTGGGCTTAATTACTTTCCATAAAATCTCCCTGAAGTAGAAAAAACAACAACAACAAACAGAGGCTATTCAAGCTTACTAATGCTTTACTTTAATACTTCAACCCATGTGACCACTGGGAAATCTTGGTACAGTAAATGATAATTTACAAAACATATTTTCCTCATTTCCTATTACTAAGTGGAAATAAAATATAGATTATGCAGTTCAGTTCAGTTCAGTCACTCAGTCGTGTCCGACTCTTTGCAACCCCATGAACTGCAACACGCCAGGCTTCCCTGTTCATCACCATCTTTCGGACTTCACTCAGACTCATGTCCATCGAGTCCGTGATGCCATCCAGCCATCTCATCCTCAGTCGTCCTCTTCTCCTCCTGCCCCCAATCCCTCCCAGCATCAGAGTCTTTTCCAATGAGTCAACTCTTCGCATGAGGTGGCCAGAGTACTGGAGTTTCAGCTTTAGCATCATTCCTTCCAAAGAGATGTGTATAAGAGACAGGCTTAAGAGACTAAAAAGTATATTGAGCCCTAAAGTGTTCCCTGTATGTTCACTATCAGTTANCCAGCATCAGAGTCTTTTCCGCCAGAGTACTGGAGTTTCAGCTTTAGCATCATTCCTTCCAAAGAAAGCCCAGGGTTGATTACTGTTACTTAAAGAAGGAAATTGAACACTTGGATTTGATTATAGACAACTACCTGAGAGACAAAAATGATATGGATGATGTTTCAGCAAGAAAATTGCTTTTGAAAAATACTTCACAGTAAATATTATTGTTAAGATAGTGGCATTATACAGCCTGGCTGTTTTTGAAAAACAATGAAATTAATCAATCTGTAAATGAATAAGGCTGAAAAGAACAGTGTGTCTCTTTGAGAATACATTAGCCAGGCTGCATAATGCCACTATCTTAACAATAATATTTACTGTGAAGTATTTTTTCAAAAGCAATTTTCTTCCTGAAACATCATCCAATCCCTCTGTTATGGACTTCCCTGGTGGCTCAGATGATAAAGCATCTGTCTACAATGCAGGAGTCCCAGGTTCGATCCCTGGGTCAGGAAGATCCCCTGGAGAAGGAAATGGCAATCCATTCCAGTACTATTGCCTGGAAAATCCCATGGACAGAGGAGCCTGGTAGGCTACAGTCCATGGGGTCACAAAGAGTCGGACATGACTGAGCGACTTCACTTTCACTTGATCCCTCTGTGATACACTAGATGGAATCATGAAGGCTTAAAAGGTTTATGCAGCTCCTCAAAGGCCCAAAATGCTACCAGAAAGTAGCTTAGAAACTAAAACAATGCTCAACCTTGTCAGCACATTAGAATCAGTTGATGTACCCTAATACAAAAAGTACCAATGCTGAAACCCTGTCTCCAGAATCTATGGCCTAGGGTAAGGGCTCACCACTGTCATTTTATATGTTATTCTAATGTGCAGCCACACTTGGAAAACATTAAATTTAAAAATCTGTACAACCAATATTTTAAAAATCAACAAGTGACATTTATTATGAATGTTAATATAGTAAAAGATTAGCTCAAGACCAAAGAAGTTTCACCTAATTGCCAAAACTATTATTCAAAAGAATAATAGTACAACATGTAAGTCCTACTGGTACCATAATCTAGAATTATGGAAAAACTGCCCAGTTGTTCCAAAATTGGAGATTGCTATTTTGCATAGTGCATAAATTATATATAATTTACCAGTGGAATAAGATAGAAAGCACAGAAATAAACCCATGCACCTATGGGTACCTTATTTTTGACAAAGGAGGCAAGAATATACAATGGGGCAAAGACAGCCTCTTCAGTAAATGGTGCTGGGTAAACTGGACAGCTACATGTAAAAGAATGAAATTAGAATACTTCCTAACACCATACAAAAAGATAAACTCAAAATGGATTAAAGACTTAAATGTAAGACCCAAAACTGTAAAACTCTTAGAGGAAAACATAGGCAGAACACTCGACATAAATCAAAGTAAGGTCCTCTATGACCCGCCTCCTAGAGTAACGGAAATAAAAACAAAAGTAAACAAGTGGGACCTAATTAAACTTAAAAGCTTTTGCACAAGAAAGGAAACTAATAAGCAAGGTGAAAAGAAAACCCTCAGAATGGGAGAAAATAATGGCAAATAAAACAACTGACAAAGGATTCATTTCCAAAATATACAAGTAGCTCACACAACTCAATGCCAGAAAAACAAGAAACCCAATCAAAAAGTAGGGGAAAGACCTAAACAGACACTTCTCCAAAGAAAACATACAAATAGCTAACAAACACATGAAAAGGTACTCAACATCACTCATTATAAGAGAAATGTAAATCAAAACTACAGTGAGATATCACCTCANAAAACAAGAAACCCAATCAAAGAGTAGGGGAAAGACCTAAACAGACACTTCTCCAAAGAAAACATACAAATAGCTAACAAACACATGAAAAGGTACTCAACATCACTCATTATAAGAGAAATGTAAATCAAAACTACAGTGAGATATCACCTCACACTGATCAGAATGGCCTACATCAAAAAGTCTAGAAATAATAAATGCTGGAGAGGGTGTGGAGAAAAGGGAACACTCTGGCACTGTTTGTGGGAATGTAAAATGGTATAGCCACTATGGAAGACAGTATGGAGATTCCTTGAAAATCTAGCAATAAAACCACAATATAACCCAGAAATCCCACTCTTAGGCATATACCTTGAAGAAACCAAAGTTGAAAAAAACACATGTATCCCGTTGTTCATTGCAACACTAGAACATGGAAGCAACTTAGATATCCATCGACAGATGAATGGATAAAGAAGTTGTGGTATATACACACAATGGAATATTACTCGGCCATAAAAAGGAACCCATTTGAGTTAGTTCTGTAGGTGGATGAGGTGGATGAACCTAGAACCTATTATACAGAGTGAAGTGAGTCAGAAAGAGAAAGATAAATACCATATTCTAACATATATATATACAGAATCTAGAAAAATGGTATTGAAGAATTTATGTACAGAAGGGTAACAATGGAGAAACAGACATAGAGAATAGACTTATGAACATGGTGAGAGAGGAGAGGGTGAAATGTATGGAAAGAGTAACATAGAAAATTACATTAGCATATGTAAAATAGATAGCCAAGAGGAATTTGCTGTATGGCTCAGGAAACTCAAAAAGAAGCTTTGTATCAACCTGCTGCTGCTGCTGCTAAGTCGCTTCAGTCGTGTCCGACTCTGTGTGACCCCATAGATAGCAGCCGACCAGGCTCCACTGTCCCTGAGATTTAAAGGGAGGGAGATGGGAGGGAGTTTCAAAAGGGTGGGGGATACATGGCTGATTCATGTTGAGGTTTGACAGAAAACAGCAAAATTCTGTAAAGCAATTATCCTTCAATAAAAAATAAATTAATTTAAATATATATATATTACTTCAAAGTACTAGATACATCAAGCTATGAGAAAGTACTTCAGTCACCACTACATGCTTACATATAAAATGGTGCAAGTTTTTAAATGATGGTATCTAACCATCTTGTTCTCTACTGCCCCCTTCTCCTTTTGCCTTCACTCTTTCCTGGCATCAGGGTCTTTTTAAATGAGCCAACTCTTCACATCAGGTGTCTAAAGTACTGGAGCTTTGGTTCAACATCAGTCCTTCCAAAGAATATTCAGGATTTATTACCTTTAGGACTATCTTTTTGGTCTCCTTGCAGTCCAAGACTCTCAGGAGACTTCTCCAGCACCACAATTCAAAAACATCAATTCTTCAGCTCTCAGCCTTTTTTATGGTCAAATGCTCATATCCTTACATGACTGGAGAAACCATGGCTTTGACTATACAGAACTTTGTCAGTAAAGTGATGTCTCTGTTAGACATCTCCATCTAGGTTTCTCATAGCTTTCCTTTCAAGGAGCAGGCATCTTTTAATTTCATGACTACAGTCACCATCCGCAGTGATCTGGGAGCCCAAGAAAGTAAAATCTGTCACTGCTTCCATTTTTCCCCTTCTATTTGCCATGAAGTGATAGGACAAGATGCCAAGATCTTAGTTTTTTTAATGTTAAGCTTCAAAGTAGCTTTTTCACTCTTCTCTTTCACCCTCATCAAGAGTCTCTTTAGTTCCTCCTTATTTCCTGCCATTAGAGTGGTATTGTCTGCATATCTATACAAAAAATAGAAAAGATCTTAATGACCCAAATAATCACGATGATGTGATCACTCACCTAGAGGCAGATATCCTGGAGTGTGAAGTCAAGTGGGCCTTAGGAAGCATCACTATGAACAAATTGGTAGAGGTGGTGTAATTGCAGCTGAGCTATTTCAAATCCTAAAAGATGATGCTGTACACCAATATAATATTATAAAGTAATTAACTTTCAATTAAAATAAATAAATTTATATTTTAAAAAAAGAAAAGAAAAAAAAAGTGCTGCACTCAACATGACAGCAAATTTGGAAAATTCAGCAGTGGCCACAGGACTGGAAAAGGTCAGTTTTCATTGCAATCCCAAAGAAGGGCAATGCCAAAGAATGTGAAAGCAAAAGTCACTCAGTTGTGTCTGACTCTTTGCAACCCCATGGACTATCCAGCCTATGGAATCCTCTAGGCCAGAGTACTAGAGTGGGTAGCCTTTCTCTTCTCGAAGGGGTCTTCCCAATGCAGGGATAAAACCTAGGTCTCTCGTTTTGAGGGATATTTTTTACCACCTGAGTCACAAGGGAAGCCCAAGAATACTGGAGTGGGTAGCCTATCCCTTCTCCAGTGGATCTTCCTGACCCAGGAATCAAACTGGGGTCCCCAGCATTGCAGGCAATTCTTTACCAACTGAGCTATCAAGGAAGCCCAAGAATGTTCAAGCAACTGCACAACTGCACTCATCTCACATGTGAGAAAGTAATGCTCAAAATCCTTTAAGTTAGGCTTCAACAGTATGTGAACTGAGAACTTTCAGATGTACAAGTTGGATTTAGAAAAGACAGAGGAACCAGAGATCTAACTGTGAACACCCATTTGATCATAGAAAAGCTAGAGAATTCCAGAAAAAATATTTACTTCATTGACTACACTGAAGCCTTTGACTCTGTAGATCACAGCAAACTGTGGAAAATTCTTAAAGAGATGGGAATTCAGGCCACCTTACCTGCCTCTTGAGAAAACTGTGTGTAGGACAAGAAGCAGCCGTTAGAACTAGACATGGAAGAACGGATTGATTCCAAATTGGGAAAGGGTAGATCAAGGCTGTATAATGTCACCTTGCTTATTTAAGTTATATGCAGAGTACATCCTGTGAAATGCTGGGCTGAATGAAGCACAAGCTGGAATCCAGATTGCAGGTAGAAATATCAATAACCTCATATATGCAAATAACACCACTTNGGGAAAGGGTAGATCAAGGCTGTATAATGTCACCTTGCTTATTTAAGTTATATGCAGAGTACATCCTGTGAAATGCTGGGCTGAATGAAGCACAAGCTGGAATCCAGATTGCAGGTAGAAATATCAATAACCTCATATATGCAAATAACACCACTTTTATGGCATAAAGTGAAGAGGAGCTCAAGTTGAAGGTAAAGATGAGAGTGAAAAAAGCTAGCTTAAAACTCAACATTCAAAAAACTAAGAACATGGCATCTAGTCCCAAAACTTCATGGCAAATAGAAGGGGAAAAAATGGAAACAGTGACAGACTTTATTTTCTCGGACCCCAAAATCACTGTCGATGGTGACTGCAGCCATGAAATTATAAGATGCTTGCTTCTTGAAAGAAAAGTAATGACAAACCTAGACAGTGTATTGAAAGCAAAGACATTACTTTGCCTACAAAGGTCCATATAATCAAAGCTATGGTTTTTTCAGTAGTCATTTACAGAAGTGAGAGCTGGACAATAAAAAAGGCTGATCAGTGAAGAACTGGTGCTTTTGAACTGTGGTGCTGGAGAAGTCTTGAGAACCCCTTGGACAGCCAGGAGATTAAACCAGTCCATCCTAAAGGAAATCAATCCTGAATACTCTTTTTGGAAGGACTGATGCTAAAGCTGAAGCTCCAATACTTTGGCCACATGATACAAAAAGCCCATTCATTGGAAAAGATCCAGATTCTGGGAAAGATTAAAGGCAGGAGGCAAAGTGGACAACAGAAAATAAGATGATTGGATCTCGTCAACTCAATGGACCTCACCACTGGATTTCACCAACTCAATGGGCAAGAGTTTGAGCAAACTCCAGGAGATGGTGAAGGACAGGGAAGCCTGGGGTGCTGCAGTCCATGGGGTCACAAAGAGCCAGACATGACTGAGCTACTGAACAGTAACAACAAATATGCATATCTGAGGTTGTTGATATTTCTCCCAGCAATCTTGATTCCAGCTTGTGACTCAACCAGCCCTGTATTTCACATGATGTTCTCAAATAATCAGGGTGACAGGGTAAAACTTTGTCATACTCTTTTCCTGATTTTGAACCAGTTAGTTGTTCCATGTCCAGTTCTAACTGTTGCTTCTTGACCCTGATACAAGTTTCTTGGGAGACAGGTAAGGCAGTCTATTACTCCCATCTTTTTAAGAATTGTCCACAATTGGCTGTTATCCACATAGTCAAAGACTTTAGCATAGTCAATGATTCAGACATTTTTCTGGAATTCCCTTGCTTTCCCCATGATCTTTGAATGTTGGAAATTTGCTCTCTGGTTCGTCTGCCATGAACTAAAGCAACACTTTTTAAAGGTCAGCCCCAGGATACCTCTGTGAAGTGAGGCAGAGGAAAGGTTTCCTCTCAGGGTGTGGATGAGGTCAGAATTCATTTTTATAATAATACTAAGCTTTATTTCTTGTCCTTTAAAAGAGTTAAAATTTGTACTGATAGTATGTATGTAAACAATGGTGGGGAAAATACAGATGTCCTAGCATGAAACAAGCACAAAACTAAGCTAGAAGTCATGCTATTTTTTATTTTATTTTATATTGGAATATAGTTAATTACAAATGTGTTCATTTCAGGTGTGCAGCAAAGTGATTCAGTTATACATGTATATGTATCTAATATTTTTCAAATTATTTTCCCATATAGATACCGTAGAATATTGAGCAACTTTCCTATGCTCTATAGTAAGTCTTTGTTGGTTATCTATTTTAAGTACAAGTTTGTACATGTCACTCCCAAACTCCCAATCTATCTCTCCTCCATACTGCTGACTATAAGTTTGTTCTCTATGTCTATGAGTATGTTTCTGTGTTATAAATAAGTTCCTTTGTATTATCTTTTTTAGATTTAGCATACAAGTGATATTATATGATATTTGTCTTTCTTTGTCTGACTTATATCGTTTAGTATAATAGTCTCCAGTTTCATACACATTGCTGTAAATGCAATAATATTCCTTGCATACATGTACCACATCTTCTTTATCCATTTATCTGTTGATGGACATTTTGGTTGCCTCTATGTCTTGGCTATTCCAAACAGTGCTGCAATGAACATTGGGTTGCATTTAGCTTCTTGAAATACTGTTTTAACCCTGATATATAGCCTGTAGTGGAAATGTTCAATCATATGGCAATTCAATTTTTAGTATTTTTTAAAGAAACTCCATACTATTATTCATAGTGGTTGTATCAATTTAAATTTCCATCAGCACTGTAGGAGGGTTCCTTTTTATCTATACCCTCTCCAGCACTTACTATTTGTAGACTTTTTGAGAATGGCCGTTCTGGCCAGTAGTTTAGGAAAAGATCAGTTTTCATTACAAGCCCTAAGAAAAGCAATGCCCAAGAATGCTCAAACTACTGCAAAATTGTGCTCATCTCACATGCTAGTAAAGTAATGCTCAAAATTCTCCAAGCCAAGCTTCAGCCATACATAAACTGTGAACTTCCAGATGTTCAACCTGGATTTAGAAAAGGCAGAGGAACCAGAGATCAAATTGCCAACATCCGCTGGATCATCAAAAAAGCAAAAGAGTTTTGTAAAAACATGTATTTCTGTTTTATTGACTACGCCAAAGCCTTTGATTGTGTGGATCACAATAAACTATGGAAATTTCTGAAAGAGGTGGGAATAGTAGACCATCTGACCTGCCTCTTGAGAAACTTATATGCAGGTCAGGGAGCAACAGTTAGAACTGGACATATAACAACAGACTGGTTCCAAATAGGAAGAGGAGTATGTCAAGGCACATATTGTCACCCTGCTTATTTAATTTATATGCAGAGTACATCATGAGAAATGCTGGGCTGGAGGAAGCACAAGCTGGAATCAAGATCACTGGGAGAAATATCGATAACCTCAGATATGCAGATGACACCACCCTTATGGCAGAAAGTGAAGAACTAAAGAGCCTCTTGANAGTCTGAGTGAACTCCGGGAGTTGGTGATGGACAGGGAGGGCTGGTGTGCTGCAATTCATGGGGTCACAGAGTTGGAAATGACTGAGCGACTGAACTGAACTGAATTGAACTGATTGTATTTAGTGCTTTTATTTTTATAATCTCTCCAGCACACTCATAAACGACCAGCCTACCTCAGTATCTTGAAATCAGCACTATCACCATAGCAACTAAATCCAGAGACACTATGCCAACACCTTGCCCTTTTCTAGCACTCCATTTCATGCTACCACCAGTGTTGGCTTAAATAATTACAAAGCTACTATGTGCCACAGAATACTTGTGCCATACTTCCCCCAATAAGGAGATTATCTGCATGCTCATTAAACATGTGAGCAATGGAAACTCAAAGCCTCATTTTGAAGGTTTCCATCATGACACCAGGTCAGGTTTAGAACCAACTTATTCCTCAGTCATGATCCTGACGGAAAGATGGCATATGAGAATTCTCCGCTGGTCCAGTGGTTAGGACTCTGCATTTTCACTGCTGAGGAAGGAGGTTAAATCCCTGGTCAGGAAACTAAGATGCCACATTCTGCATGATGCAGCCAATGAAGAAAAAGGTGGCAAATGTTAAAAGGTTTAATTGAAGAGAAATTAATGAGGGAACAATTTCACAGAAAAATGAATGTGGTTAAGTGTACAAACAAAAGATGATGAAGCATCTCTGAATTTGCAACAGTGGGAAACCTCCACCAGCACCAAGTCTAAAGGGGCAAGAAGAGGGAATCTAGTTATCAGAGGGCCATGAGAATTAGAACCACACAAGAAGGAATTTCTAGAAGAAATTGTAGTTTAAAGGAAAGGCAGCCTCTGCTGAACCTAGAGAAAGTGGGAAGCATAAGTACCTTAATCACTCAATCCTCCTGTCTTCTACTCTCCAGTCTTTACCTCCTACTTGTTGTTGTTGTTCAGGCCCTCAGTCGTGTCTCGCTCTTTGTGATGCCATGGACTGCAGCATGCCAGGCTTCCCTGTCCTTCACCACTTCCCACAGTTTGCTCAAACAAATGTCCATTGAATCAGTGCTATCATCCAACCATCTAGTACTCTACTATCCCCTTCCCCTCCTCCCTTCAATCTTTCCCAGAATCAGGGTATTTTTCCAATGAGTCAGGTCTTCACATCAAGTGGTCAAAGTATTGGAGTTTCAGCTTCAGCATCAATCCTTCCAATGAATATTCAAAATTGATTTCCTTTAGGACTTACTGCTTTGAACTCCTTGAAATCCAAGGGATTAAAGAATCTTCTCCAACAACAAAATGCAAGAGCATCAGTTCTTCAGCACTCAGCCTTCTTTACAGTCCAACTCTCATGTCCATACTGACTACTGGAAAAACCATAGCTTTGACTAGATGGACGTTTGTTGACAAAATACTGTCTCTGCTTTTTAATGTGCTATCTAGGTTTGTCATAGCTTTCCTTCCAAAAAGCGAGCATCTTTTAATTTGCTGCATTCATTGTCTGCAGAGGTTTTGGAGCCCAAGAATATAAAGTCTGTCACTATTTCAATTGTTTCCCCATCTAATTGCCATGAAGTGATATGACCAGATGTCATGATCTAAGTTTTCTGAATGTTGAGTTTTGAGCCAGCTTTTTAACTCTACTCTTTCACTTTCAACAAGAGCCTCATTAGTTCCTCTGCAGTTCAGTTCAGTCGCTCAGTCGTGTCTGACTCTTTGTGACCCCATTCCAGCATGCCAGGCATCCCTGTCCATCACCAACTTCTGGAGTTCACTCAAACTCATGTCCATCAAGTTGGTGATGCCATCCAACCATCTCATCCTCTGTAGCCCCCTTCTCCTCCTGCCTCCAGTCCCTCCCAGCATCAGAGTCTTTTCCAATGAGTCAACTCTTCGCATGAGGTGGCCAANTAACTCAAAAGGGTTTTCCCGGGGGCCAAGAAGGGACAATTTGAGCATCAAAAGAAAAAAAAAAAGATATCTGTAATGGAGTGAAGAATGCACCAAAGAAGCTAAAATCCAAGAGTTTACATTAATTCTTTAAAAAAAAAAAAGCCACCAGAAACCAAGTCAGCCTGAAAACTGGTGGACAACAGGAAGGAATCAAGCAAATGAAACATAAACTTCTAAATATACACGGATCCCAAGATCCTAGGATTTCACAATGGTTGAGATAATAACATGCCTGAAAACACTGTGTGAACAGCAAAGAGCTGAATGAAAAAAGGTATGGCTGTTTTTCTGTTGCTGCTGCTACTAGGAAAACATTCCCTGCTTTCAGTAATGCTAGTTAGTGAATCTAATCTCTACTAAGTACTATGTGCCAAGTACATTTCTACGTACTTAATATTATTTTCTCCTTTAATCCTTACAACAATTCTGTGAAGCAGGTACCAATGTTTTCTAATACAGTCCTTTGGGAATAAATACTGGCCCCACCATTTGGTAACTTCTTTAGCTGGATGACCACCACAAGTTACTTAACCTTTAACCTCTCAGTACTTCAGTTCCCACACCTATAAGGGGGAAATGGTAAGTCTCCCTACCTCCAGACCTTTTTGTAATAAAATCAGCAAGTCTAGAATGTATTTGTTTAGGTGATTTTTTGATTCATATCTATTTTGCCTTCTAGGTTGTAGGCTGTTAAGGAGGGCATCGTGCTCTATCTCCAGAATCTAGTCGAGCCATCGCAAATAGTTTTTTTTTTTTTAAGTCACTCAATGTTTATTGAATAAACAAAGGAATTTATAGCAGAACACAGTAGAGCTGAATAACTAACTGGTACAAATTTCATCCAATGTCTCCAGAGTCCCAGAGGTGAAGATTTTCCCATAATTTCTCAACTATCAAGGGTCACGTTGCCTTAAGTACCTCTAAGCTCTGGGGACAAGAAGCAGCCCAAGAACAATACTGTCTGAACTCCCTCGAGCTTTCAGTAACGAACCTGCCAAACTTGGCAGCTACAGTTTAACTAGGGCAAGTTATCCATGTTTTTGTATTTTGGACACTTGCCCTTTTTCATTCAAGAAACTGTCACAATCACAGTCCCTGGTGTGTTCTCGGTTTCAGTACCCAATTACACAAGAGGTGCACCAGATAGAGGGCAGGAAAAAACACACCACTGACTACAATATGGAACATGACTCCTCAGGCAGAAGAGTTGGTTATTGTTTACTGAACGCCTTTTGCAGTCACGTCGCTATGCTAATAAGTGCTTTATTTGAATGATCAACTCGTTCATACTCTTCCAGCATGCCTCTGACAGGGGCACTGTCATTCCTGGTTTCCCTGGGTTCCACGCTTCAGAACTGAGAACTGATTCCAATGTATGGGAAACCAAAACCCACGCACCGACCGCTACACTACTCTGCCAAAGAGGGAGCAAAAATAAATCAAAAAACAAAGCTGACGTTCTTTACNACAATATACAGCCTTGACATACTCCTTTTCCTATTTGGAACCAGTCTGTTGTTCCATGTCCGGTTCTAATGGTTGCTTCCTGACCTGCATACATGTATCTCAAGAGGCAGGTCAGGTGGTCTAGTATCCCCATCTTTTTCAGAATTTTCCACAGTTTGTTGTGATCCACACAGTCAAAGACTTTAGCATAGTCAATGAAGCAGAAGTAAATGTTTTTCTGGAATTCTTTTGCTTTTTTGATGATCCAATGGATGTTGGCAATCTAATCTCTGGTTCTTTGGCCTTTCCTAAATCCAGCTTGAACATCTGGAAGTTCTCAGTTCATGTACTGTTGAAGCTTGGATTGGAGAATTTTGAGCATTACTTTGCTAGCACGTAAGATGACTGCAGTTGTGCGGTAGTTTGAACAATCTTTGGCATTGCCTTTCTTTGGGATTAGAATGAAAACTGAGCTTTTCCAGTCCTGTGGCCATTGCTGAGTTTTCCAGATTTGCTGGCGTATTGAGGGCAGCACTTCAAAAACATCATCTATTTAGGATTTGAAATAGCTCCGCCGGAATTCCATCACCTCTACTAGCTTTGTTTGTAGTGATGCTTCCTAAGGCCCACTTGTCTTTACACTCCAGGATATCTGTCTCGTGTGATCACATCATCCTGATTATCTGGGTCATTAAGTTCTTTTTTGTATAGTTCTTCTGTGTGTTCTTGCCACCTCTTCTTAACATCTTCTGCTTCTGTTAGGTCCATAATGTTTCTGTCCTTTAATGTGCCCGTCTTTGAATAAAATGTTTCCTTGGTATCTCTAATTTTCTTGAAGAGATCTATTCCCATTCTACTGGTTTCCTCTATTTCTTTGCACTGATCACTTAGGAAGACATTCTTATCTCTCCTTCCTATTCTTTGGAACTCTGCATTCAAATGGGTATATCTTTCCTTTTCTCCTTTGCCTTTAGCTTCTCTTCTTTTATCAACTACTGGTAAGTCCTCCTCAAACAACCATTTTGCCTTTTTACGTTTTGGGGGGATTTTTTTGATCACTGCCTCCTGTACAATATCACAAACCTCCATCCATAGGTTTTCAGGCACTCTATCAGATCTAATCCCTTGAATTTATTTCTCACTTCCACTGTATAATTGTAAGGGCTTGATTTAGGTCATACCTGAATGGCTTAGTGGTTTTTCCTACTTTCTTCAGTTTAAGTCTTAATTTTGCAATAAGGAGTTCATGATCTGAGCTACAGTTTGCTCCTGGTCTTGTTTTGGCTGACTGTATAGAGTGTCTCCATCTCCTGCTCCTATGTCAAATCCAAATAGAAGGCAGAAAGCAGAGTAACCTGGGTGATTCATTCCCTAGCAGTCTACTTATCTGACTATATAAAAAGATAAACAAAGAGAAAAGATCTGAGGGGACAAATTTAAAAAATCATAACAAGTCCACAATTCAGTTTGTGAGGCTAGCATTATTCCTATAATAAAATTTAACTAGAACATTTCAATAAAGAATAATTACACCCAAACTCATAAACACAGATAGAAGAATGCTAAACAAATCATTAAGAAACTGAATCCAGTATTATATATAGAAAGATAATAAAACAAAAACAAGTTGAACCTAGTCCAAGAATTAAAGTTAATTTAATAAGCAGAATAAATAAGAAAAATCATATAATCATCTCTATCAGTGTAGAAAAGACTTAAAATTCAGCGTACATTCAGGAGACACTTCAGGCTACTGCTACACCAGGAATTAAAAATTATTTCCTTAGAAAAAGGAACCTTCCAACACTGTTGGTGGGAATGTAAATTGGTGCAATCACTACGGAGAATAGTATAGAGGTTCTTTAAAATACTAAAAATAGTAATACCATGTGACACAACAGTGCCAGAGAAAACCACAATTCTAAAAGATACAGACATGTCAGTGTTCACTGAAGCACGATTTTACAATAGTAAAGACATGGAAGCAAACTAAATGTCCATTGATAAATGAATGGACAAGGAAAATGTAGTGTGTGTGTGTGTGTGTGTGTGTGTGTGTGTGCGCGCACGCGCGAGCGTGTGTGTATAATGTATATCATATAGCCATAAAAAAAGAATGAAATAATGTCATTTGCGGCAACATGGATGGACCTAGAGATTAACATACTAAGTGAAGAAACCCAAGGAAACATAAATATCACATAGTATTGCTTATACCAGAATCTTTAAAAAAAAGATGTTGTTCAGGTACTAAGTCATGTCCTACTCTGTGACCGCATGGCACACCAGGCTCTTCTGTCCTCAACTATCCCAGAGTTTGCTCAAATTCATGTCCATTGATTTGATGGTGCTCCCTAACCATCTCATCTTCTTCTCATCCCCGTTCTCCATTTGCCTTCAGTCTTTCTCAATGTTAGAGTCTTTTCCCAATGAGTGAGTTCTTTGCATCAGGTGGCCAAAGTATTGGATCTTCAGCTTCAGCAGCTGTCCTTCCAATGAATATTCAGGGTTTATATTTTTTAGGATTAACTGGTTTGATCTCCTTGCAATTCAAGGGACTCTCAAGAGTCTTCTCAAGTACCACAACTCAAAAGTATTAATTCTTTGGTGTTTAGCTTTCTTTATGATATAAATTCTTTAAAATACAAATGAACTTACTTCCAAAACAGAAAGAGGCTCACAGACATAGAAAACAAACTTACAATTACCATGAGGAAAGAGGGTGGGTAGAGAGATACATTAGGAAGTTGGGATTTATATATGTGTGTGTGTACGTATATATATGGAGAAGGCAATGTGTATATATACTATCACCCTAAAGATGGCAGAGAAATAGGGTGGGGAGACCACATTCTCCCCCACAGATTAATCCAAAGATCATTTGAATGCTGAGTAAATTCCACAAAACAACTTCTGAACCCTGGCAGAGGATGCCACCCAGAAAGGCAGCCTGTTCTCTTCTAAAGGAAGTAGGACAAAATATAAAAGACAAAAGGAGAGACAAATGAGTTAGGGATGGAGAGCTGTCCTGGGGAGGGAGTCATGAAGGAGGAGAAGTTTCCACACAATAGGAAACCCTCTCACAGGTGGGTCTGTGGGGAGTTTTGGAATCTCAGAAGGCAACATAACTGGGAGAGAGAAAAAAAAAAACCTACAGAATACACACCTAACCACAACTGTGGAAAAGAGAACTTTCCCTGGAAAGGCTCTAGCCTAACAACCTAACACACAGCCTGGCCCACTCACAGAACAAAGGACAGCAGGCCTGCTGCATTGGCCCCTCCCATCCCAGAGGCAGAGATGCAGGCTAGCAACAGCCAGAGCCAGAAGGCAAGGGGCTGCTACAATCTCAGCCCCAGAGACGGCATCTTCCACCAAACAGTGAGCAGACTCCCAGCTGCTAACCACATCTTCCTGAGACCCTGGATGGTTGACTTCCACCAGGAGGGTCGCAGCGTGAGATCAGCTCTTCAGAGGAGACATACAGCACACTTGAGATGGTGTTTTCATGGCAAACCCAGAAAACTGAGTGATAAGGATGAAGGAGGTGATTAAGACACATGGCCCACCTGGGACAGTGTGCTCGCCAAGCGTCTGGTTACCTGAGGTGCTCAAACCTGGAAAGGGCACAAAACCCACGCCCAACCAACAGAGACTGAGCCAGAACTGTGTGTGAGTGTCTCATGTGGAGGTACAGGTCAGCAGTGGCCCACTGCAGGGGCTCTGGGTGCAGCAGACCTGGGTATGGCATAAGCCCTTTTGGAGGAGGTCACCATTAACCCCACCATAGAACCACTAGAACTCACACAGGACAGGGGAAACAGACACTTGGAGGGCACAAACAAAACGCTGCACACACCAGGACCCAGGAGAAAGAAGCAGCGACCCTACAAGAAACTGACCCAGCCATGCCCATGAGTGTTCAGGAGTCTCTGGCAGAGGCGTGGGTTGGCAGTGGCCTGCTTCAGGGTCGGAGGCACTGAGTGTAACAGTACTTACATGGGATCTTTTGAAGGATTACCATTATCTTCATTACCTCCACCATAGTTTGGCCTCAAGTCAAATAACATGGAGAAAACACAGCCCCACCCATCAACAGAAAATTGTATTAAAGATTTACTGGACATGGCCCCACACATCAGAATAAGACCCAGTTCCTTCTCAGTCAGTCTCTCCCATCAGGAAGTTTCCATAAGCCTCTTATCCTTATCCATAAGAGGGCAGACAGAATAAAAACCACAATCACTGAAAACTAACCAAATGGAACACAGCCATGTCTAGCTCAATGAAACTATGAGCCATGCCCTGTAGGGCCACCTACAATGGAGAAGTCATGGTGGAGAGTTCTGACAAAAAGTATCCACTGGGGAAGGTAACAGCAAACCACTTCAGTATTCTTGCCTTGACAACCCCATGAACAGTATGAAAAGGCAAAAAGATAGGACACTGAAAGATGAACACCTCAGGTTGGTAGGTGCCCAATATGCCCAACTCTTTCTGAAGTTATTTCTCCACTAAGAATGAAGGGATGGAGCCAAAGCAAAAACAACACCCAGTTGTGGATGGGACTGGTGATTGAAGCATGGTCTCATGCTGTAAAGAGCAATATTGTGTAGGAACCTGGAATGTTAGGTCCATGAATCAAGGCAAATCGGAAGTGGTCAAACAGGAGATGGCAAGAGTGAACATAGACATTTTAGGAATCAGCGAACTAAAATGGGTTGGAAAGGGTAAATTTAACTCAGATGTCCATTATATCTACTACAGTGGGCAAGAATCCCTTAGAAGAAATGGGGTAGTCATCACAGATAAGAAAAGAGTCTTAAAAGCAGTACTTGGATGCAACCTCAAAAACAACAAGGATCTTTGTTCATTTCCAAGGCAAAGCATTCAATATCACAGTAATCCAAGTCTATACCCCAACTGGTAATGCTGAAGAAGCTGAAGTTGAATGACTCTGTGAAGACCTACAAGACCTTATAGAACTAACACCCCAAAATGATGTCCTCTTCATTACAGGGAACTGGAATGCAAAAATAGGAAGTCAAGAGCTACCTGGAGTAACAGGCAAATTTGGCCTTGGAGTACAAAACAAAGGAGTTCAAAGGCTAACAGAGTTTACTAAGAGAACGCACTGGTCTTAGCAAACATCCTCTCCCAACAACACAAGAGACAACTCTACACATGGACATCACCAGACAGTCAATACCGAAATCAGACTGATTATATTCTTTGCATCCAAAGATGGAGAAGCTCTATACAGTCAGCAAAAAGAAGACCAGGAGCTGATTGTGGCTTAGATCATGAAATCCTTATTGCAAAATTCAGACTTAAATTGAAGGAAGTAGGGAAAACCACTAGATCAATCAGGTATGACATAAATCAAAACCCTTACAATTTTACAGTGGATGTGACATTAGATTCAAGGGATTAGATCTGATAGAGTTCCTGAAGAAATATGGACAGAGGTTCATGACATTGTACAGGAAGCAGTGATCATCCCCAAGAAAAAGAAATGCAAAAAGGCAAAATGGTTGTCTTAGGGGGCCTTACAAATAGCTGAGAAAAGACAAGAAGCTAAAGGCAAAAGAGAAAAGGAATGATACACCCATTTGAATGCAGAGGTCCAAAGAATAGGAAGGAGAGATAAGAAAATCTTCCTCAGCAATAAATGCAAAGAAACAGAGGGAAAAAATAGAGTAAGAAAGACTAGAGATCTCTTCGACAAAATTAGAGATACCAAGGGAATATCTCATGCAAAGATGAGCAGAATAAAGGACAGAAATGGTATAGACCTGAGAGAAACAGAAGATATTAAGATGAGGTGGCAAGAATACATACAAAAAAGAACTATAGAAAAAAGATCCACATGATCCAGATAACCACAATGATGTGGTCACTCTTCTAGAGCCAGACATCCTGGAATGTGCAGTCAAGTAGTCATTAGGAAGCATCACTACAAATAAAGCTAGTGGAGGTGATGAAACTCCAGCTGAGCTATTTCAAATCCTAAAAGATGATGCTGTGAAAGTGCTGCACTCAATATGCCAGCAAATCTGAAAAACTCAGAATTGGCCACAGGACTGGAAAAGCTCAGTTTTCATTCCAATCCCAAACAAAGAAAATGCCAAAGAATGTTCAAATTACTGCACAAGTACACTCATCACGCACACTAGCAAAGTAATGCTCAAAATTCTCCAAGCCACGCTTCAACAGTTCATGAACCATGAACTTCCAAATGTTAAAGCTGGATTTAGAAAAGGCAGAGGAACCAGAAATCACACTGCCAACATCCACTGGATCATCAAAAAATCAAGAGAGTCCCATAAAAGCATCTACTTTTGCTTTATTGATTATGCCAAAGCCTTTGACTGTGTGGACAACAAATTGTGGGAAATTTTTAGAGATGGGAATACCAGAACACCTGACCTGCCTCCTGAGAAATCTGTATGCATATCAAGAAGAAACAGTTAGAACTAGACATGGAAAAACAGACTGGTTCCAAATTGGGAAAGGAGTACATCAAGGCTGTATATTGTCACCCTGCTTATTTAACTTATATGCAGAGTACATCGTGTGAAATGCTCAACTGGATGAAATACAAGCTGGAATCAAGATTGCAGAGAGAAATATCAATAACCTCAAATACGCAGATGACACCACACTTATTCCAGAAAGTGAAGAAAAACTAAAGAACCTCTTGACGAACATGAAAGAGGAGTCCAAAAGTTGGCTTTAAACTCAACAGTCAGAAAAATAAGATCATGGCATCTGGTTCCATCACTTCATGGCAAATAGATGGGGAAACAATAAAAACAGTGAGAGGCTTTATTTAGGGGGGCTCCAAAACCACTGCAGATCGTGACGGCAGCCATGAAATTAAGATGCTTGCTCCTTGGAAGAAAGTTATGATCAACCTAGACAGAATATTTAAAACCACAGACAATCTTTGCTAACAAATGTCCATCTAGTCAAAGCTACAGTTTTTCCAGTAGCCATGTATGGATGTGACAGTTGGACTATAAAGAAAGTTGAGCACTGAAGAATTGATGCTTTTGTACTGTGGTGTTGAGTCCCTTGGACTGCAAGGAGATTAAATCAGTTAATCCTAAAGGAAATCAGTCCTGAATATTCATTGGAAGGACTGATGGTGAAGCTGAAATTACAATACTTAGGCCTTGTGATGGGAAGAACCAACTCATTAGAAAAGACCCTGATGCCGGAAAAGATTGAAGGCTGGAGGAGAAGGGGATGACACAGGATGAGATGGTTGGATGGCATCACCAACTCAGTGAACATGAGTTTGTGTAGTCTCTGGGAGTTGGTGATGGACAAGGAAGGCTGTTGTGCTGCAGTCCATGGGGTCACAAAGAGTCAGACATGACTGGGCGATTGAACTGACTGACTATAAAATATAAAATAGAAAACCAAACTACTGTATATGAAGAGAACATACTCAATATTTTGTAATAACCTATAAGGGAAGAAAATCTGAACATGTATATAAAATATATAAATATATACACACACACACATATTCTGTGATATATGTATATACATAACTGAATCACAGTGCTACGTAACTTAAACACTATACTATAAATCAACTATACTTCAATTTATATATTTAACTATACTTTAGTGGGCTTCCCGCTGGCTCAGTTGTTAAAGAATCCACCTGCAGTGTGGGAGATCTGGGTTTGATTCTTGGTTTGGGAAGATCCCCTGGAGGAGGGCATGGCAACCCACTCCAGTATTCTTGCCTGGAGAATCCCCAAGGACAGAGGAGCCTGGCAGGCTACAGTCCATGGGGTCACAAAGAGTTAGACACAAATGAGCAACTAAGAACATACTTAAATAAAAACAGAAAACAAAATTTAAATTTTTTAAATAAGATGACTAACACTATTATAAATCAACTATAATTCAATTTATGTTTTTAATTATACTTCAGTGTGCTTTCCTGGTGGCTCAGTTGGTCAAGAATCCACCTGCAATGTGGGATACCTGGGTTCAATCCCTGGCTTGGGAAGATCCCCTGGAGAAGGGAATGGCTACCCACTCCAGTATTCTGGCCTGGAGAATTCTATGGACTGTATAGTCCATGGGGTCACAAAGAGTCAGACATGACTGGGCGATTGAACTGACTGACTATAAAATATAAAATAGAAAACCAAACTACTGTATATGAAGAGAACATACTCAATATTTTGTAATAACCTATAAGGGAAGAAAATCTGAACATGTATATAAAATATATAAATATATACACACACACACATATTCTGTGATATATGTATATACATAACTGAATCACAGTGCTACATAACTTAAACACTATACTATAAATCAACTATACTTCAATTTATATATTTAACTATACTTTAGTGGGCTTCCCGCTGGCTCAGTTGTTAAAGAATCCACCTGCAGTGTGGGAGATCTGGGTTTGATTCTTGGTTTGGGAAGATCCCCTGGAGGAGGGCATGGCAACCCACTCCAGTATTCTTGCCTGGAGAATCCCCAAGGACAGAGGAGCCTGGCAGGCTACAGTCCATGGAGTCACAAAGAGTTAGACACAAATGAGCAACTAAGAACATACTTAAATAAAAACAGAAAACAAAATTTAAATTTTTTAAATAAGATGACTAACACTATTATAAATCAACTATAATTCAATTTATGTTTTTAATTATACTTCAGTGTGCTTTCCTGGTGGCTCAGTTGGTCAAGAATCCACCTGCAATGTGGGATACCTGGGTTCAATCCCTGGCTTGGGAAGATCCCCTGGAGAAGGGAATGGCTACCCACTCCAGTATTCTGGCCTGGAGAATTCTATGGACTGTATAGTCCATGGGGTCACAAAGAGTCAGACATGACCAAGCAACTTTCACATGCCATCTGCAAAACACTTAGAATATGAATTTTTTCATTATGTCACTTTCAATAGAATTTAAGAAACAAATCTCTAAAAATAAAACTAATGAAATTCATGAAGGACTCTATACAAAATATTGAAAAATATTATGGAGAGAAATTAAAGATGACCAAAACAAAGAAGAGAAAACTATGTTCATAAATAGAAATATCACAAAGATATCAATTTTCTAGACTCATTTCATTTTAGTGTAATACCAATCAAAATTCCAACAAGTTTTTGATAGACTGTAACAAGATGATCCTAAAATGTATATGGAAATGTAAAGAATCAAGATTACCCAAGGCACTATTGAATGAGGAGAAGCCAGTAGTGGTAGTGGTGGTGATAATGAAAGGATTTAACAATCATGTATCGTCTTACAATAAACACAGAATAGTGAAGAAAGTGTGTTATTTTTGCAAAGATAGACAGGTAGACCAATGGAAAAACAGAGAGCCCAGAAACATCCCTCCCCCCTCCACATAGGTATGTACACTTGACCTAAAGGGGAAAAAAAGAAAAAGATAATTTAATTTTTACAAAGTTGTACTAGTTTCTGCTGTACAAGAAAATGACTCACTTATACACATGTATGCATTTCTTTTTTCATATTATTTTCCATTATGGTTTATTTCAGGAGACTGGATATAGTTCCCTGTGCTCTACTGTAGGACCTTATTGTTTTCCCAGACTAAATGCAATGGTTTGCATCTACTAATCTCACACTCTGGAAGTGATTTCACCTGAAGTGTAAATTATGGGCACACACAGACAGAACATATCCATAAGACATGTTGTTTCACAGAAAAATAGCTCTATCCTTCCTTATACAGTTTAAAGCATGTCAGTACTGAACAATTCATTTCCACAGGCTCAGTGATAGGGCCCCCTCTTAGCCTTCACTGGCTGCTATCACAAAATACCGTAGACAAATGGCTTAAACAAAACATTCATTTTCTCAAAATTCTGGAGGCCAGGAGGCTGAGATCAGGTGCCAGCATGGTTGGGCTCTTATAGAGCCCTTTCCTGAACTGCAAATGGCCATCCCCTTGATGTGTGCTCATATGGCCTTTCCTTGGTGCATGTGCGGAAGAGAGGGTAAGTTCTGGGATGTCACTGTCTCTTTCTAAAACAGCACTGATGTCATCGTGGAGGATCCAGCCTCATAGTCTTACCTAAACCTAGTTACCTCGCAAAGACCTCACCTTCAAATACCATTACATGGGGGGCCAGGGCTTCAGTATATAAAATTTAGGGGGACACAAGCATTCAGTTCACAATGGGCCCAAAGATCTTAAAATCAAGAAGAAACAACTTTATAAGAGGGTGTGAAAGCCACTATTTTTCATATATAAGCCTATTCCTGGAGTTTAATTCAGAGCAATTCTTACCTTTATGATAAATACAATTTACTTTATATCAAAGACTAAAACAAGACCTATATTTACTCCTTATTTTAAAATATTTCAGGGCTTCTTACAAAACCACTGGTCTCTTCCTTCAATAACTATAAGCAAACAAGCTCTGTTTTTTTAAATATTTTATTAATTTCTATAATTGAAAATATTTTTCTCTGTCTTTTTTTATGACAATATCTTTCCTTTTCAAGCATCCTTTTTCTTTTTACTGAATTGCAGAGGTGAAAAAAGGGTATTGAATAACATTGTGGATATAAACATATCTGTTGCCATGGAAGCAGCAGCAGCTGGATGATGAGTACCACTTGTGGTTGCAATTTGCTGGAGACCAATTACCAAAACTAAAACCTCTAATTCAGTAAACAGGAGCAACGGTGAGCATAACTAGAGAAAACTGCTTATTTTATTGTCAGGGAAAGAGATTTAAAGTCAGGAGACTTTAAGAAATATAGGAGGCAGAGATAACATTGATGAGAGTGCCCATTGCCTAATAAAGTGATTGTTTTCAAAGAAGCCCAGAGAAAACACAGTTTGCAGCTACCGTGACTGCAATGTGGGAATCTAATATAATCTCCTGTGTTAACTAGCAGTCCCCATACAGGCCTGGTAATGAGGCAGTGTGAATACGGCACCACCCTGCAATTTAACAAACTGTTCCAAGTTACAGCCTCCTGAGAACCATAAATTTCTCTACTTTGTAAAATAAGTCCAGTAGGACTTGGCCATTCACTTAACTTTACAAAAGAAAACCTACTTAAATACTCAGTGCCATGGAAATAAAACCACAGCTACATGTCTTATTCTGCTCCATCTTTAAAATAAGGAGAATAATCAAGAAGACTTTTTATTACCAAAAGCATCATTGTGTGTCCTTTGGGTCTTAAGGATTGGGCAGAATCATTGTGCATTTTGTTTTCCAGTTGTCTTAAGCAAAATTTTAATGAGAACAATTAGGTACACCCATATTTCTGAGATTTTGTGAACAAGAACTGGGGATGCACATCATAAGGACTTTACATACTAGAGAATATGAAATAAAAATTATTTGTTTTTTATATGACATCACCAGGGCCCCAAGAGCTGTGACCTCAAGGATCTAGTTTGTCACAACCACAAAAAATAGTCCAATGAACTCTTTGATGACTTATTTGACTATTCAGGTTTTTGATCCTTCTCTGTTGTTCACTAAACAGAATGGTTTCCTGTGAGAATCACTGATATTTCTAAATATAAATATTTAAAAAATAATAAAATTCATTTAACTAAATTTAAGTAGTCCAAATTAAAATTTGTTAAAATTATTAGTTAGCTTATTTTCTCTACTGGCACTGCAGAGCTCTGCCAGAGCTAAGTCCAGGCCTTTAACATCTTTTTAAAAACATCCTCCGAGGGAGGGGTCAAGATGGCAGAATAGGAAGAGGTGGAACATTTTTCTCCTCACAAGTGCATCAAGAATACATCTGCACAAGGAGCAGGTCTCACAGAGCACCTGCTGAATATTAGCAGAAGACTTAGGACATCTGTAAAGACAAGAAAAATCCCCTCACAACCAGGTAGGACAAAAGAAAGAAAAAAAGAAAATGGAAATGATGAAAGGGACAAGCAGCCCCTAGCAGGAAGCTGAAGGTAAAGAAAGGCTAGCGGAATCAGGCTTCAAATTGTACTACAAAGCTGCAGTAATCCAGACAGTATGGTATTACCACACACAAAAAAAGAAGTATAAATCAATGGAACAGGATAAACCCATGCAGCTATGGTCACCTAATGTATGACAAAGGAGGAAAGAATACATAATGGAGAAAAGACAGTCTCTTCAATAAGTGGTGCTGGGAAAACTGGACAACAAATAACACCACCCTTATGGCAGAAAGTGAAGAAGAACAAAAGAGCCTCCTGATGAAAGTGAAAGAGGAGAGGGGAAAAGTTGGCTTAAAGCTCAACATTCAGAAAACGAAGATCATGGCATCCGGTCCCATCACTTCATGGGAAATAGATGGGGAAACAATGGAAATGCTGACTGACTTTATTTTGGGGGGCTCCAAAATCACTGCAGATGGTGACTGCAGCCATGAAATTAAAAGACTCTTACTCCTTGGAAGGAAAGTTATAACCAACCTAGACAGCATATTAAAAAGCAGAGATATTACTTTGTCAACAAAGGTCCATCTAGTCAAGACTATGGTTTTTCCAGTGGTCATATATGGATGTGAGAGCTGTACTGTGAAGAAGGCTGAGTGCCAAAGAATTGATGCTTTTGAACTGTGGTGTTGGAGAAGACTCTTGAGAATACCTTGGAACTGCAAGGAGATCCAACCAGTCCATCCTAAAGGAGATCAGTCCGGGGTGTTCATTGGTAGGACTGATGTTGAAGCTGAAACTCCAGTACTTTGGCCACCTGATGCAAAGAGCTGACTCATTTGAAAAGACCCTGATGCTGGGAAAGATTGAGGGCAGGAGGAGAAAGGGATGACAGAGGATAAGATGGTTGGATGGCATCACCAACTCAATGAACATGGGTTTTGGTGGACTCCAGGAGTTGACGGACAGGGAGGTCTGGTATGCTGAGTTTCATGGGGTCGCAAAGAGTTAGAGATGACTGAGAGACTGAACTGAACTGAAACAGCAGTGAGGTATCTCACACCAGTCAGAATGGTCATCACCCAAAAATCTACAAGCAACAAATGTTGGAGAGAGTGTGGAGAAATGAACCCTCTTGCACTGCACTATTGGTGGGAATGTAAATTGATACAGCTACTCTGGAGAACAATATGGAGTGCCTTAAAAAACTAAAAATGGAATACCATGTGATCCAGAAATCCCACTATTGGGCATATATCCAGAGAAAACCATAATTCAAAAAGACACTTGAGCCCCAATATTCACTGCAGCACTATTATAGTAGCCAGGACATGGAAGCAACCTAAATGTCCATCAACAGAGGAATGGATAAAGATGATGTAGTATTATATACACATTGGAATATTACTCAGCCTTTAAAAGGAATGAAATTGGGTCATTTTCAGAAATGTAAATGGACCTAGAGCCTGCCATACAGAGTGAAGTAAGTCAGAAAGAGTAAAACAAATATCATATATTAATGCATAAATGTGGAATCCAGAAAAATCGTATGAAATGAAGTAAAAGTAGCTCAGTAGTGTCTGACTCTTTGAAACCTCATGGACTATACAGTCCACGGAATTCTCCAGGCCAGAATACTGCAGTGGGTTGCCTTTCCCTTCTGCAGGGGACCATCCCAACCCGGGGATCAAACCCAGGTCTCCTGCATTGCAGACAGATTCTTTACAAACTTAGCCACAGGGAAGTCCAAAAATACTGGAGTGGGTAGCCTGTCCCTTCACCAGCAGATACTTCTGGCCCAGGAATCAAACCAGGGTGTCTTGCATTGCAGGCTGATTCTTTACCAACTGAGCTATCAGGTGATCTTATTTGTAAAGCAGAAATAGAGATACAGATAATAGGACAAATATATGGATACCAAAGGGAAAAGGGGTGGAATGAATTGGAAGATTGGGATTGATACTATTTGTAAAACAGGTAACTAAGCAGACACAGTATATATAGCACAGGGGACTCTACTCAATGCTTTGTGGTGACCTCAATGGAAAGAAAATCCAAAAAAGAAAGGATATACGTACATGAATAGCTGATTCACCTTGCTATGCAGCAGAAACTAACACAACATTGTAAGTCAACTATACAGCAATAAAAATTAATTAAAGAAAAACAGTTGTACCAAATATGAATAGTTGAATATGATTAACATCTGATAAAAGAGCTTAAAAGACTTTTAATTTCTGCATTTTAAACTAGAATAGTGAGTTTTTAAATTTTATTTTTAAACTATTAAGCTTATTTTTCTGTAGGCCCCAAAAGAATGTTCAGTCTCAGTTTATAGACATTGTGTTTGTACAGTAGAAACAATGCACCAAAATTTTTTTTTTTTTACATCTTGTGTACAGCTTGGGCTCAGATTGGCTGCATGACTTTAGGCAAATCTTTAATGCTTATTTTCCTATTCTGTAATATTCTCCCTGGTGAGGTCCAAACAACATGATAAATGTGAAAGCAGTTCAAAATTTGTAAGCTATAAAATAAACTCTTTAGTGTCTTTATACAAATGCCATCTTCTTAATGAGGCCATCCTGGAGCACCTTTTCTAAAATGCAGCTTACCGCCAACCCCATTCCTGCTTTATTTGTCTCCTTAGCACTTATCATCATGTTGTGCAATATATATCTTACTGATTTGTTTTTTGTATGAACCCTCTGCTTGCTAATATAAGCTCAAGAGAAGAGAGTTTGTCTGTTTCTTCCCCCAGCTATATCCACAGGCCTAAATATTAGGTGTTAATACATATTTTTGAATGAATGAATGCAAAAATGAATGAATAAGAAATTCATTGTGAATTTTTTCTAAATGGCTTTTCAAAAAGATGGAAACAAGCAGTTTCATCATATCAAGGCCTCTGATCACATCTGTTAAAGTCAATGAGCTTCAGGAAAAGAGTTAGGATACTCACAAAGTGGAAGGTCTTAAATGTACTTCTCAACCATTCCCATTCTATCACATGAACAGACCAACCAACTAATAACATCAGTTCCAACCCTTTGATAGGATTGTTATCAGCATACAAATTGATTATGTGAGCGAAGTACTTTAAATGTTAAAAGCACCAATAAAATATTACATTCTGTACTATTTAGCAGTAGGGTTTCTGGTACCTTAACATTTTGTCCGGGGACATTAAACCATGATGGTAGGAACAGTGACAGTATGCAAAGATTTTCCAAGGAACGAAGAGAAGGAAGCTCACCCCCTCTACTCTGAATGCATTTGGAATCTCAATCATGAGCTACAGAGTAGAACAAAAACCACAGAGTTTTGGGCAGAGATCAGAGACATCCTCAAAGTTCTTCAGAAACAGAGAAGTGAAGTTGTGAAGAAAACTCAAACATTCTAGCAAACTAAAATATGTAAATTAATGTGCACTGTTCAGTACCACATAAAAGAGATAATTAAAAACATTTTAAAATTAGTCATACATCTTAAAATAATAAATCACTGCTTTGCTTCTTTCAAAGTATCATGAAAATGGGAAGTTTCCCCTGACAGATTATATTGTTCTTTGGGTACTATTTTCTTTTAGTATACATGCATATGATTAATTTTCAAATAACACTACACTTTTAGGTAATAAAACTCAGGGTGATTTTCCACACTTTGTGTTTATCTTTTCTTTAGAATCATTGTGTGCTAGATGTCAAGAATGATTTTTAACGACAAGCCTTCCAAAGTAAGTTGAATCAGAAACAAGGAAAGTTCTAGGCCTATGTTTTGGGAAATGATGTGCTTATTGAAGAACAAAACCCTTTGGTTTTGACTGTCCTGAGTTTCAGCATCAGCTCAGGAACTATTTTGGTCATTTTCCTGGCTGATTTCAAAATAAGTTTCAGATTCTGGCCATCTATGTGTGAGCTAAGGGGTTTTAATCTTTCATCTAAAGAAAGAGGAATAAGTAGAGAAGGAGTGTAAAAGAGGGAAGATAAAGACAATCTGTCTCCTCACATGTACCAGGGATTAGTTTGAGACCCAGTGGAAAGAGGAGTGAAGAACAGAAGTTGAAGAAGCAATAATTAGTGAGGCAAAGAATAAGGTTTGTGTGCAATAATAGTACAATGAGTGCAACTTCGGGTCTGAGTGAAAGGCGCTGAACAGAGATGAAGATAAAGCCAACCTTTACTGTGAATTCATTTTACCCTCTTACAGGACCCTATGCTACCACTGATCTCAGTTCAGACTTGGTGCTGAGGGATCCAAGAGCAGCTCCCAAGCCAATCTTTGCTTAGCAGAAATACTTGGAGAGGCCATTCTCAGCAGAAAACATGCTGACCCATCAGTGCGGCAACCAGAGTGGAGGAACAGGAGTAGTCTTGCCCATGTGAGACACCATTGGGAGAGACTGGAAGGGTGATTCTCAGACAGGAAGGGATGAGGGCATTGCAGTTTGAGTGATAATGTTAACAGGACTTCATCCATGCACTCAGACAGGTAAGACTTGAGGCAAATCTGGTTATGAGTATAATTACCTTACAGACTTATTAAAAGGATTGATTCAATGACAAGGAGATATATAGCACAATGATTTGACACATAGAAGGTACTGAATAATCATCTCAGTCTTAGAGTATCTCCCAGGTACCCAAATGCAAAAAAGCAGAAAGGATACCCACAACCCTCAGAGTCCTTCTTTGTCACCCACCCCTTACTTAAGCATCTTACTGAAATTGCTCCAAGAGGATATCTGATAGGTTTCTGTTCCCTTAACAAATACCAGTCTGGACTTTGATTCTATTTCCAGGCCAGGTGTCAGGGGACAGAGAGACACAGTGGAATATGCCATGTGGGTTTGTACTCTACCTCACTGGCACCTGTTAAGTGTCTTATAAATTAACAATATCCTTTGAAAGAGAGAGATTTTTTTTCCTTGAAATAGTGCCAAAATTAAATGAACAAATCTGAATAAAGTTAGTCATAAACATAATCATCTGGCTCAGAGGAAATTTTTATAACCAAATCATCATCCTGTAGTAGTTCAACATGCTATTTTTAAAGTCCCTATAATGTTGCTTTCAAAGGGGCTGTATGAAACGTCAAAAAGAAAAGCCTAATAATAAAAATCAAAATGAGACTGCATACCAAACATGACAAAATAAAACATTTATCTCTCTTGGGGATCTGCCATAGCCAGTTCTTCCAGTTCATCTACTGCGGAGAAGTTTTATGTTCTCTTGATTACATCCAAAGCAAAATTACCCCAAATTATTTAATCATATGTGTAGCAGGACTACACTACATCTGACAAATAAAATGAAATCAGCTCCCTCTGTTTTTCCCAGAATTCAATATGTGTGTATGGACTTTCTGAGTAACACAGATTTATGAAATGGTTGTAAATTTAAAAATAAAAGATTCACATTTTTTCAGTCAGATGAACGATTCAAAGGACAAGAATGTAAAACTTCTTAGCTGTGTTCTCAAGTGATAGAAAAATGCTCATTAGGCCTGAGTAAATGTGCATAGTAGATGATTAAAGATCTTCGAGTTAGGAGCCACATTTTCTTTTTCTTGAGTGATTTTTCCACTCTTCCCAACCCTACTTTCTACCTCATTTATACTGCAATGTAGAATTATAGTTTATAGGAACTTAAATAGTAACCAGTCCAATCACTTATTTTAAAGATGAGAAATAAATGAAACACAGTAAAAAACTAGTCTTTTGGGTTTAAAACTTTCTGAAAAAGCAGTTTAAAATCCTAATACAAGAGAATGTTTATAAAAGCTCTCTTCTCTTGGATCTAAACTTAGAGGCCTTCAAAAGAATGCATTTTTGTCACCAAGCAACAGGAAATGTTAGGCAAAAAGATTACATGTTTGTCTCCTCTAAGATACTGAATTCTTCAAACAAAGGCACTATGTGCTATTATCTTTACAATTTAATAATGCCTGTACTGGAGTGTGTAGCCATCCCCTTCTCCAGGGAGTAGTCCTGACCCAGGGATTGAACCTGGGTCTCCTGCATTGCAAGCACACTGCTTACTGTCTGATCCACCAAGGGAAGCCCCTTAAATAATATAAAAAGAACAAACTATCCTGTATGTGAAATAAATCAAATATTCCTCCTCATCATCCTATTTGTCAAATTTTCCATAAAATTTTCCCCAATTATGGACTGTGCCAGTAGCAGATACCAAATATCACATGTAAATTAAATACCATAGAACTATTTTCAGTGGCTCATAACTTAACTTTTGCATGTACATAAAGGAAATATACAGAAGGCTGCATAGAGTTTAAAATATCTGCATTTATATATGCCCAACTTTTGTTACTGTAGTTAAAACCACTCTTTTGGAAAAAGAACATTCTTCAAGTGCATGACGATCTTGGGATTTAAATTGTTCTTCGTCATAAGAAAGTGATAGTCTTAGTCCTATTGCACTAATTATGAGAAAGCACTCCCTGCATTGTAGATATTGTCTCTTTGCCTGTGAATTACACCATTTTCCTCCACTTTGTTCAGTGAACTGTTGACAACTGCTACTATTCAGACAGAAATAATAGCTTCAACAATCACATTTCAAATGCCCATAATGAAATGTGAGTGTTTTATGTTGACATGGAAGCAACCTAGATGTCCATCAGCAGATGAATGGATAAGAAAGCTGTGGTACATATACACAGTGGAGTATTACTCAGCCATTAAAAAGAATACATTTGAATCAGTTCTAATGAGGTGGATGAAACTGGAGCCGATTTTACAGAGTGAAGTAAGCCAGAAAGAAAAACACCAATACAATATACTAATGCATATATATGGAATTTAGAAAGATGGTAACGATAACCCTGTATGTGAGACAGCAAAAGAGACACAGATGTATAGAACAGGCTTTTGGAATCTGTGGGAGAGGAAGAGGGTGGGATGATTTGAGGGAATGGCACTGAAACATGTATAATATCATATAAGAAATGAATCACCAGTCCAGGTTCGATACAGGATGCTTGGGGCTGGTGCACTGGGATGATTCGGAGGGAAGGTATGGGGAGGGAGGAAGGAGAGGGGTTCAGGGTGGGGAGCATGTGTATTCCCATGGCAGATTCATGTTGATGTATGGCAAACCAATACAATATTGTAAAGTAATTAGCCTCCAATTAAATAAATAAATTTAAATTTAAAAAAGAAAGAACTACCCAACTGGATGAGACGTACAATTATACGTTATATGTATATATGAAAGTGTTAATTGCTCAGTCATGTCCGACTCTGTGTGACCCCATGGACTGCTGCCTGCCATGGCTCCTCTGTCGCTGGAATTCTCCAGGCAAGAATACTGGAGTGGGTTGCCATTCCCTTCTCCAGGGTAGTCTTTCTGACATATTTATCATATGCATATATCATAGGATTTGTAGAAGTTAATAATATGCTTATGCCAACTAGTAGTTTTCAGCTGCTTTTGAAACTGCCAAAGAATTATTATTTAAAGAGCGTTTTTATTTACTTAATAGGTAAAGAATTTCCTGCTAGAATCTCCAGGTAGTTTTACAGAGAATACTTTCACTAACCTTTACAGTATGCTCCTCTGGGGGAAAAAAAAAAAAAAAAGAATTTCTAAAAGGAGCCATATGTTGGCACATTGCATGAGAGTAGTGATGAGCTCTGGGAGATAAAAACCTGACTATCTCCATACTGCTTACACTGGAGACCTTTTGTATTAGCTTCACAACTATCCCAGTATGTGAAGGTGTACTTCCTCTGGTTTGTGCGCTTAGTACCAGCAAAAGAGCAACCACTGAGGGGCTTTTAAATGTCAATCTTAATATCATTCAAGTTCCACCAAGTAAAAATCTAAATATTTCAAAGCCCACACAGATACCATTGCATACCATCTTTCATATCCTCTCAGCACCAACTCAGTGCTTGTAGTTTTTATGGACAATTTCTGGGCACATTGATAAACTTTCCATCTCAAACACCCTGCCCTATCTGTTTCTCTGCTTGAAGATTCTCTCTGTCCTAGGAGAGACAGCTTGCTCAGCTGGTCATGAAAAATCTTAACTTTATTCTGCTTCAAGTGTGCTTTGTATGTCCATACTTCTATAAGCAAGGTTCTTTTAAAATCCATATTTGTGGGCATTCTGGAAGTGCTGGGGATTAAACACAAGAAGCAATCCTCAACAACAAAGGAAGGAAATGAATACCCCAACTTCCTTGTCCCTCAGTAAGATAAATAGCATCCCTAGCTGCATTGAACTCCATTGCCTACCTAAGTAATTTACTCACTTAATGCACCCTCTAGTGGCTTTTCCTCCCTTCCTTCTCCCATCTTCTCAGTTCCTTCACTTGTGCATCTCAAGATCCACCCAGACAAACTACCTACACTCAAGTCCTTTTTGTCAAGGTCAGCTTTTAAGGAATCGCAATTAAGATAAAACCTTCTTCAAAGAAAGTCAGTAGTAATGAACAAATCTCAACTAATGAGGAGCTGGAAAAGGATGAGGGAAGAAGTGTCACTTTTTACTAAACATCAGAAAATGGATTCCAGCATGATATTCATCTATATACCATTATGCTAACAGAATTTCATGAGGAGTATATCCTTCATTTTCAAACCATGGATTTTTCAGGTGTAGCTTCTGGAGCTATACCTCCACCAACACATTTTCCTAATGATGCTTGGTTTTCAGAGTCATTACATTTGTCTGTAGATGCCACTTTTCTTATCTGGCAAAACTTACAGATATAAGGTGGAGATATTATACTATTTGCAAATTACTTGGTTGTCTGTAGTTCTTAACAGTAAGCCCAGATATTCCTTAATGTCAAGTAAAAAAATAAGTTTTACACTCCAGAAACTGAGAAAAGGCACTGAGATCTGAAACACATTCTTCAAAGGAAATCAAAGTCTGAACACCAAAGCAGGGTTCAGAAAAGAGAGTCAAACCAAGGCATTCCAAGTTCTTAACAGAATGGTTTAGTTCAAGAATATTTTATTCCACTCCATAGAAGAACAAAAAATTCAAAAATCAAATGCACGTAAAGGAAAAAAGTGTATGATATTTCTGGGTCTTGAAAACATAACAAAAGTTCATTTCCATGAAGATAAAGTGAATAGTAAAAAAAAAAAAAAAAAAAAAAACTTGTGACAATTAAAGTAGTGATACTCTTACCCTATGATCCAGCAATACACTCTTTGGTACTTACCTAAAGGAATTGAAATTTTATGTCCACACAAAATCTGCATACAGATATTTATGGCAATGGGCAGATATTTATATCAGTGGTTAGCCGGTATGAAGGGAAAAGGAAAGATGAATAGGTGAAGCACAGAGGATTTTTAAGGCAATGAAACACCTCTGTGATGCTATAATCGTGGATACATGTCTTTATGCATTTGTCCAAAACCATAGAACGTACAACACTGAGTGAATCCTAATGTAAACTGCAGACTTTGGATGATAGCCATTGATTTATCAATTGTAACAAATGTACCACTTTGGTGTAGGATGTTAATAACAGGAGAGGCTATGCTTTCATGGAGGCAGAGGGTACTTGGGAAATCTCTTTACCTTCTAGTCAGTTTTGCTGTGAACTAGCAGCTCCTCAAAAAAAAAAGGTTATTTTTTAAAAATATTAAAGTAGTGCATGATTTTGTTCTCACCAGCAATTATCTACCTTGAACTGACTTGTTCAAAATTCTTCTTTATAAAGTTATTTATTTCTCTACTCTCCTCAAAATAAAATCAAATAAAGAGAAAAAATCAATATTGAAATGCTGCTGATTTTTTATTTTCTTCATACCACTCTCTCCAAATCATGTTTTTACAAAAGGCCCGTTTTAAACCAAATTTTAATGAAAATACTCTCTGCAAATTATAGTGCAAACACCTTGAAATCTGTGTGATCTTTTATTTCCTATCTCAAGAATTAATCTCCTTAGTTTTCTTTCCAAGACAACAAGTTTTAGTTCAGTTGAGGGAATATAATAAGTAATTCATCCAGGCTGTAATTTCAAACTGTTAAGCTTCTGGCAATTTGCCCCTCCTCACCACTTCTTCAGATCTTCCTCTCCTCCTCCTTTTATCCCCTTCACTCCTACGCACACACAGCCCCTCAATAGCCTCCTTAGAAGCAATACGGGTACAAACTGAAATGATAGGAAGGTTTTTAAGTCACTCAGGCATAATAATTTGCTTTCTATTTTTAAAAACACATCTACTAATAAAACAAATCAAATGTCAGGCAAAGTGGTATAATAAAATGTTGTGTTTGTACCTATTTCTGAAGAACAAATAAATTTTCCCTCTATAAGGATAGGATATTATTTAGAGGTTTGGAATAAGCTTCACCTCTGCCCCCAAAGTCTTGATCTAGAAATATTGACTGTCTTGTTGAGAAATGCAGACTAACCCCTATAGGCCAGACTCAGAGAGAGTGCCAGGCTGCTCCGTAACAAGGAAAATAGTGCCTCTAGGTTTCTTTTCAATGTTCAAATCACAAACTAGATCCCATATGGTCAGCATTGTATTTACAAGTTATATTACTTTAGTCTTCCTTGCTTCCTCTCTGCCTCTTTGGAATGGAGAAATAGAAATTAATAAATATTAAAGTAAATATCATTTTAAAACCCAAGCAAGTAGTAGGAAAAGAAATGCTGTTTTATTACATATTTATAAATGTATACTTGAAACTTCAAATTCCAGGTTTCTGTTCATTTTAGAGATGGGGCCACACTAATACTCTTGCAGTCATTTTCAAAAAAAAAGAAAGGTGAAAGCTGAAGTCAAGCTTTATGCAACATTAGAGGGAAAAAGAAAAAAAAAAGGCAAGAGAATTCCAGAAAAACATCTACTTCTGTTTCATTTAAAGTCTTTGGTCACAACAAACTGTGGAAAATTCTTAAAGAGATGGGAGTACCAGATCACCTTATCTGCTCCCTGAGAAACCTGTATGCAGGTCAAGAAGCAACAGTTAGAATTGGACATGGAACAATGGACTGGCTCCAAATTGGGAAAGAAATACATCAGGGCTGTATATTGTCACCCTGCTTATTTAACTCATATGCAGGGTACATCATGCGAAATGCCAGCCTGGATGAAGCAGAAGCTGGAATCAAGATTGCTGGGAGAAATAATAACAGATGGCACCACTCTTATGGCAGAAAGCAAAGAGGAACTAAAAAGCCTCTTGATGAAGGTAAAAGAGAAGAGTGAAAAGCTGGCTTAAAGCTCAACATTCAGAAATCTAAGATCATGGCATCCAGTCCCATTGATTCATGGTAAATAGATGGGGAAACACTGGAAACAGTGACAAACTATTTTCTTGGCCTCCAGAATCACTGCAGATGGTGACTGCAGCCATGAAATTAAAAGACACTTGCTTCTTGGAAGAAAAACTATGACAAACCTAGACAGCCTATTAAAAAGAGAGACATTACTTTGCTGACAAAGTTCTGTAGAGTCAAAGTTATGGTTTTGCGAGTAGTCATGTATGGACGTGAGAGTTGGACTATAAAGAAACTGAGCTCCTACGAATTGATGCTTTTGAACTGTGGTGTTGAAGAAGACTCTTGAGAGTCCCTTGGACTTCAAGGAGATACAACCAGTCCATCCTAAAGGAAATCAGTCCTGAATATTCATTGGAAGGACTGATGCTGAAGCTGAAGCTCCAATACTTGGGCCATTTGATGCAAAGAACAGACTCATTTGAAAAGACTCTGATGCTGGGAAAGATTGAAGGCAGGAGGAGAAGAGAACAGAGGATGAGATGAATGGATGGCAGCACCAACTTGATATACATGAGTTTGAGCAAACTCTGGGAGATGGTGAAGGACAAGGAAGCCTGGTGTGCTACAGTCCATGTGATTGCAAAGAGTCAGACACAACTGAGCGACTGAACAACAACAAAATGCAAAATGACTCATGGTAACTGAATGCCATTCCCAAAATAATTCCAGCAAAATCCCATGATCCCAGGTATATCAGTGATAAAGACTCTCTTCTTGACCAAACTCTAGGAGAATAACCTTTAGCATCTTAAGGGTATGATGGGTAACATTGGGCCCTTCTTCAAATCCTGCCTGAGAAAGATTGCAGTGATACATTCTTTCTTTGTTCCTTTAAGATGCAAACGTTTGCCCTACCCCATCTCTGCACTTCGAACCCATCCCACCCCACTCCACCCTCTAGCCATACCCATCCATCTCTCCTGCAGTGGAAACAACGAGTCCTAACCACTGGATGGCTAGGGAATTCCCTAAGATATAAATCTTCTACCATCCAAATCTATTTCCTCAAGGACCTGGAAGCCATCTCTTGAAATACATTCAAGTACATAACTCTCACCTTGGCTCTCAGTTCCCATGGAAGAGAAAGGGTCTAATTTCAGAGAACACTTTGCTCCAACTTGTATAATCACCTCCTATCGTAAATATGCAAGCTTGTTTTTCCTCTGGATAAACGCTAATCAGCCAGATAGCCTAGTTATATGAACCAAATACCCCCTTCACACTCTTAGTGTCCTTCCTTTAGCACACCTGAGTATTTTAAAAGTCTCCTGCCTTTTATTTCAGCAGACTTGAGCTCAGGTTACCCTGGGTTCTCTCCCTTATTGTAATAGTTATAACAATAAAATCTGCCTTTGTTGCCATTAACTAGTGTACTGCTTTATCTCTGACACCATAAAAGAAATAATANAAGCTGAAACTCCAGTACTTTGGCCACCTCATGTGAAGAGTTGACTCATTGGAAAAGACTCTGATGCTGGGAGGGGTTGGGGGCAGGAGGAGAAGGGGATGTCAGAGGATGAGGTGGCTGGATGGCATCACTGACTCGATGGACATGAGTTCGAGTGAACTCCGGGAGATGGCGATGGACAGGGAGACACTTTTCTCTGAACCCTCTCCAGCATTTATTGTTTGTAGACTTTTTGATAGCAGCCATTCTAACTGGCAAGAGATGGTACCTCATTGTGATTTTGATTTGCATTTCTCTGATAATGCGTGATGTTGAGCATCTTTTCATGTGTTTGTTAGCCATCTGTATGTCTTCTTTGGAGAAATGTCTGTTTAGTTCTTTGGCCCATTTTTTGATTGGGTCATTTATTTTTCTGGAATTGAGCTGCAGGAGCTGCTTGTATATTTGGGGGATTAATTATTTGTCAGTTGCTTCATTCTCCTGGCAACTTGATTCCAGTTTGCCCTTCATCTAGTCCAGCATTTCTCATAATGTACTCTGAATGTAATTTTAAAGAGCAGGGTGACAGTATACAGCTTTGATATACTCCTTTCCCAATTTGGAACCAGTCTGTTATTCCATGTCCTGTTCTAACTGTTTCTTCTTGACCTGCATGCAGTTTTCTCAGGAGGCAGGTCAGGTGGTCCAGTACTCTCATCTCTTTCAGAATTTTCCACAGTTTGTTGTGATCCACACAGTCAAAGGCTTTGGCATAGTCAATAATGCAGAAGTAAATATTTTTCTGGAACTCTCTTGCTTTTTCAATGATATAACCAATGTTGGGAATTTCATCTCTGGTTCCTGTGCCTTTTCTAAATCCAGCTTGAACATCTGGAAGCCCACAGTGCAAGTACTGCTGAAGCCTGGCTTGGAGAATTTTGAGCATTACTTTCCAAATGTGTGAGAGGGTGGTTTGAACATTCTTTGCCATTGCCTTTCTTTGGGATTGGGATGAAAACTGACCTTTTCCAGTCCTTTGGCCACTTCTGAGTTTTCCAGATTTGCTGGCATATTAAGTGCAGCATTCACAGCATCATCTTTCATTATTTGAAATAACTCAACTGGAATTCCATCATCTCCACCAGCTTTGTTCACAGTGATGCTTCCTAAGGCCCACTTGACTTCGCATCCCAGGATGTCTGGCTCTAGGTGAGTGATCACACTATCAAGGTTATCTGGTCATGAAGATCTTTTTTGTACAGTTCTTCTGTGTATTCTTGTCACCTCTTCTTAGTATCTTCGGCTTCTGTTAGGTCCATACCATTTCTGTACTTTATTGTGCCCATCTTTGCATGAAATGTTCCCTTGGTATCTCTAATTTTCTTGAAGAGATCTCTAATCTTTCTCATTGTATTGTTTTCCTCTATTTCTTTGCATTGATCACTTCACTTCACTTCACTTCAGTTCAGTCGTTCAGTCGTGTCTGACTCTTTGCGACCCCATGAATCACAGCACACCAGGCCTCCCTGTCCATCACCAACTCCCGGAGTTCACTCAAACTCATGTCCCTCGAGTTGGTGATGCCATCCAGCCATCTCATCCTCTGTCATCCCCTTCTCCTCCTTCCCCCAATCCCTCCCATCTTCAGAGTCTTTTCCAATGAGTCAACTCTTCACATGAGATGGCCAAAATATTGGAGTAGGCGGACTTTATTATCTCTCCTTGCTATTCGTTGGAACTCTGCATTCAAATGGGCATATCTTTCCTTTTCTCCTTTGCCCTTTGCATCTTTTCTTTTCACAGGCATTTTTAAGACCTCCTCAGACATCCATTTGGTCTTTTTCACTTCTTTTTCTTGATGATGGTCTTGATCACTGCCTCCTGTACAATGTCACAAACCTCCGTCCATAGTTCTTCAAGCACTCTATCAGATCTAATAACTTTAATCTATTTGTCACTTCCACTGTATAATCATGTGGGATTTGATTTAGGTCATACTTGAATGGTCTAGTGGTTTTCCCTACTTTTTTCAATTAAAGTCTGAATTTTGCAATAAGGTGTTCATGATCTGAGCCACAGTCAGCTCCCAGTCTTGTTTCTGCTGACTGTATGGTGCTTCTCCATCTTTGGCTACAAAGAATATAATCAATCTGATTTCAATTTGGCCACCTGATGATGTCCATGTGTACAGCCTTCTCTTGTGTTGTTGGAAAAGAGAGTTTGCTATGACCAGTGCCTTCTCTTGACAAAACTCTATTATCCTTTTCCTGAAGTGGCCACAGGACTAGAAAAGGTCAGTTTTCATTCCAATCCCAAAGAAATGCCTTTCCAAAGAATGTTCAAACACCACACAATTGCACTCATCTCTCCTGCTAGGAAAGTAATGCTCAAAATTCTGCAAACTAAGCTTCAACAGTACATGAATCAAGAACTTCCAGATGTTCAAGCTGCATTTAGAAAAGGCAGAGGAACCAGAGATCAAATTGCNTGCCTTCTCTTGGCAAAACTCGATTATCCTTTTCCTGAAGTGGCCACAGGACTAGAAAAGGTCAGTTTTCATTCCAATCCCAAAGAAATGCCTTTCCAAAGAATGTTCAAACACCACACAATTGCACTCATCTCTCCTGCTAGGAAAGTAATGCTCAAAATTCTGCAAACTAAGCTTCAACAGTACATGAATCAAGAACTTCCAGATGTTCAAGCTGCATTTAGAAAAGGCAGAGGAACCAGAGATCAAATTGGCAACATCTGTTAGATCATCAAAAAAGCAAGAGAGTTCCAGAAAAACATCTACTTCTGCTTTATCAACTACACCAAAGTCTTTGACTGTGTGCTTAACAACAAACTGTGGAAAATTCTTCAAGAGATGAGAATACCAGACCACCTGACCTGCCTCCTGAGAAATCTACATGCAGGTCAAGAAGGAACAATCAGAGCTGGACTTGGAACAACAGATGGTTCCAAATTGGGAAAGGAGTATGTCAAGGCTGTATATTGTCACCCTGCTTATTTAACTTATGTGCAAAGTACATCAAGATTGCCAGAATAAATATCAATAACCTCAGATAGGCAGATGACAGCACTCTTATGGCAGAAAGCAAAGAAGAACCAAAGAGTCTTTTGATGAAAGTGAAAGAGGAGAGTGAAAATTTTGGCTTAAAATTCAACATTCAAGAAACAAAGATCATGGCATATGATCCCATCAATTCATGGTGAGTAGATGGCCGAATGATGGATTCCGTGACAGATTTTATTTTCTTGAGCTCAAAATCACTGCAGATGTTGACTGCAGCTATGAAATTAAAAGACACTTTCTCCCTGGAAGAAAATCTATGACAAATCTAGACAGCATGTTAGAAAGCATAGACATTACTTTGCCAAAAAAAGTTGGTTTTTCCAGTAGTCATGTATGGATGTGAGAATTGGATCATAAAGAAAACTGGGCACTGAAGAATTGATGTTTTGGGACTCTGGTGTTGGAGAAGACTCTTGAGAGTCCCTTGCGCTGCAGGGAGATCAAACCAATCCATCCTAAAAAAAAAAAGTAATCCTGAATATTCATTGGAAGGACTGACTGAAGCTGAAGCCCCAATACTTTTCCTACCTGATACAAAGAGCTGACTCACTAGAAAATACCCTGATGCTGGGAAAGATTGAAGGCAGGAGGAGAATGGGATGGTAGAGAATGAGAAGGTTGGATGGCATCAGTGACTCAGTGATGAGTCTGAGCATGCTCCAGGATTTGGTGATGGAGAGGGAAGCCTCTCCCTCTCCAGAGGGTGTGTTGCAGTCCATGGGGTCATAAAGCATCGGACACGACCAAGCAACTGAACTAACTGAATAAGAAAAAGACTAATAAGCCTTTTTGACTTAGTAAGACTAATAAGTCTTTTTGACTGGTTAAGACTAATAAATCAATGGAAATGAACAAAAGATACTAGCAGATAATTCACTGAAGAACGAATACAAATGGCTTACAAACGTAAGGAAGCTGAACTGGCTTGCAACTGAAAGGTAAAAAAACAACTTTTCTTAACTATCCATGGGAAAGCTAAAACTGAAAAAGATAGCATCTAATTCTAGCAGAAAAAAATTGGAATCCTGGCAATCTCATAATCAGCCATAGTCACTCAGTCATATTCAACTCTTTGTGACCTCCATGGACTTTAGTCCACCAGGCTCCTCTGTTCGTGAAATTCTCCAAGCATGAATATTGGAGTGGGTTGCTATTCCCTTCTCCAGAGGATCTTTCCTACCCAGCAATGGAATCTGGGTCTGCTGCATGGCAGGCAAATTCTTTGTCATCTTGGCCACCAGGGAAGCCAATACAAATTAATATAACCTATGGCAAAGTAATTTGTTTATGAAACCGTGAAATGTGCATTCCCTTTAACTTAATATTTTTTTTCTTAGAACACTAAACACCAGATATAACATGAATTGCAGAGAAATTTTCCTGACGTCATTCCTATTTAGTTGAGTGAGGTATATGTAGATGTGTATGTCTGTTGTAATGTGTGTGTCTATAGCTGGTTCCATATAAAATGAGGTAAGGTAAGGATGGTGGGATAAAATTAAGAAAATGAGTACTTTGGAAAAGAAAGTTTTTATTTCTTTATGTATTTTCATTTCAGAAGTAGTGTCATGTCCATCAGCAGATGAGTAGATAAAGATGTTGTTGTCCTTGTTCAGTCTCTAAGTCAAGTCTTACTCTTTCTAACCCCATGGACTGCAGCACACCAGACTTCCCTGTCCTTCACTGTCTCCTAGAATTTGCTCAAACTCATGTTCATTGAGTCAGTGATGCTATCCAATCATCTCATCCTCTGTCACTCCCTTCTCCTCCTCCCCTTGATCTTTCCCAGAATCAGGGTCTTTCCCAGTGAGTTGGCCAAGGTATTGGAGCTTCAGCTTTAGCATCAGTTCTTCCAATGAATATTCAGGGTTGATTTCCTTTAGGATTGACTGGTTCAATCTCCTTGCAGTCCAATACCAATAAAGAAGATGAAATACATATATACAATGAACTATAACTCAGCCATAGAAAAGAATAAAGCAATGTCATTTGCAACCTCATGGATGGACATAGAGATTATCATAGTGAGTAAAGTAAGTAGGTTAGAGAAAAACAAATATCATATGATATTGTTTATATGTGGTTTCTTAAAAATAATGGTACAAATGAAATTATTTACAAAATAGAAATTGAGTCACAGATGTAGAAAACAAACTTATGGCTACTAGTGGAAAAAGGAGAGGTGGAGGGAGAAGCTGGGAGATTGGGATTGATATATTGGTAAATTGCTTCATTCATATCTGGACACCCAGGGAGGTTCTCCAGGCAAAAATACTGGAGTGGGTTGCCATGCCCTACCCCAGGGAATATTCCCAACCCAGGGATGAAACCCACATCTCTTACATTTCCTGCATTGGCAGGAAGATTCTTTATCACTAGCACTACCTGAGAAGCTCATTATATATAAAATAGGAAACTAATAAAGACTTACCTACTATATAGCAGAGGGAACTCTACGCAACACTCTGTAATAATCTCTATAGGAAAAGAATTTTTACAAACTGGATATATGTTTATATATAACTGATTCACTTTGCTATACCACAGAAAGTAACACAACATTTTAAATCAACTATAGTAAAAAAAAAAAAAAAATGTTTAAAGAAAGTAGTGCCTATAAACCGGTGAATGAATAAAGAAAAATAGTGTTAAAGTGAAGTCGCTCAGTCATGTCTGACCGTTTGTGACCCCATGGACTGTAGCCTATCAGGCTCCTCCGTCCACGGGATTTTCCAGGCAAGGGTGCTGAAATAGATTGCCATTTGCTTCTCCAGGGTATCTTCCCAACCCAGGGATCGAACCCGGGTCTCCCTCATTGCAGGCAGACGCTTTACTGTCTGAGCCACCAGGGAAGCTGAATAAAGAAAATGTAGCTTATATACGCAATAGAATAGTACTGAGCTTCTAAAAGGAAAACCTGAGATTTGTGACAACCTGGATGAAGTTGGAGGACATTAAGCTAAGTGTAATAAGCCAAACACAGAATAAGTATCACATGATCTCACCTGTATGTGAAATCTAAAAATAACAATCAACATCATAGTAACAGAGCAGAACAGTGGATACTTGCTGCTGGAGGGAAAAGAGGATATAAGGATCAAGGAGAACAAATTTTCAGTTAAAAGATTATTAAGTTTGGAGACCTATTGTATTACCTGGTGACTATAATGAATAATAATGCATTATATACTTGAAATTTTCTAAGACAGTAGATCTTAAGTGTTCTTGCCCCAAAATGAAAAGGCATAAACTATGGGAAGTGATGGATATGTTAACTAGTTTGTGATAATAATTTCACAATATATATTATATATAAAAACATCACATCTTATACCTTAAACATGTATGATTTTGTCAAAATAAATTTTTTAAAATTTTAAAGTGCTAGCTTTTACAAAATTAGAGTATTAAGTTTAAGAACATCATCTGTAAATTGAATAAAGTGTTTGACTTTATTTCTCCATATAACTAATGTGGTTTTCTTCAGTTCCCCCACATATTCTTCAGTTTAGCTCTATTTGTTATATCATAATCACTCAACAAATATTTGCTGAACAAGTGAATGAATGGCCAGGCATGGTCTACCTTTTATCTGTCTGGAATACTTTTTATCCTCCAAAATACAGCAGCTAGTTTTTGTTTTTACTTGGCTTATTTATTTATACTGAGCTTATTAGTCATCAATATTTTCAAGACTTTTTTTTAATTACTTTCATCTTCCTAGGGATTTAATTAGCATTCAATTCCCCGTCTGTCTTCTACCTCTCACCTCTCCTCCTCCACTCTAAAACTGGAAGGCATGCATCTGTCTGTGTGCTCATTTTTAATCATTGATTTAGGCATTGTATTATAAGAAATGAATACTTTTTTAAATTTAAAGGATAATTATATGAAATTATTTGAGGAATTGTTTCTTGAATTTGAAGAATTAATTATTGGGCTCAATCATGTATGTTTTTTTATTATTATTGTCATGTTAAAAATAATTTCCCAGTTAACCAGGGGGAAGGAGAGATTAATTTAGCTGTGAAAATAAAGAAATACATTCTCCAAAAAAAAAAAGCATTTTAGATTAGCTCACATTTTCCACAGTGATAGTCAAAATGTGCTTTTTTTCACAACATATCTGAAGTCCCTGCTTCCTAAATCCAGAGTAACTTATTTGGCTTATGAAGAGCCCTCTTCTAAATTGATGAAAGAGATTGTTTATGCCTCTTTCCAAAAGGTCTGGCTACCTTTATCTAAGTGATGTGTAGTGAGAAGTATTTCATAGGCAGAGTTTTATTTTCATTGTTGTTGTTTATTGTTTCAAATTACTCTTCCTTAATCATCTAAAACTAGAAGAAAAATAAACATTTTTTAATTACTTGACATATGCTAACTCATCCTTTCTTTTTTTAAATAATTTTATTTATTTATTTATTTATTTTTGGCTGTGTTGGGTCTTTGTTGCTACCTGCCAGCTTTTTTTCTAGTTATAGGAGCAGGGGCTGCTCTCTAGTTGTGATGCACGGGTTTCTCATGGTGCTAGCTTCTCTTGTTGCAGAGCAGACTCTAGAGCATGTGAGCTTCAGTAGTTGCAGCACATGGGCTCAGTAGTTGCAGGTCCCAAATTCTGGAGCACAGGCTTAGTAGTTGTGGTACGTGGGCTTAGTTGCCATGTGGCATATGGGATCTTCCAGCACCAGGGATTAAATCTATATCTCCCGCATTGGTAGCGGATTCTTATCCACTGAGCCATGAGGGAAGCCTCTAACTCATGTATTCTTAAAATATGTTATTAAGTAGCTACTTTATATCCATTTTAAAGATGAAGAAATTAAAATTTAGGGTAATACTTTACTAAGATCTTACTGATTATTTTGCTGTTCAGTTGCTAAGTCATGTCCAACTCTTTGAGAACCCATGGACTACAGCACACCAGGCTTCCCTGTCTGTCCTTCACTATCTCCCAGAATTTGCTCTAATTCATGTCCTTTGAGTTGATGATGCTATCAAACCATTTCATCCTCTGTTGCCTCCTTCTCCTCCTGCCCTCAATTTTTCCCAACATCAGGGTCCTTTTCTAATGAGTCTGCTCTTTGCATCACATGGCCAAAGTATTGGAGCTCCAGCTTCAGTGGCTTTAGCTTCAGGTTGTTTCTTAAGTAAATTTAACTCAAAATTATCAATAACCACTGAGGCATATTCAGGGGTGGCCTGACCTGTGCCACAACACTAGCCCATGGAGAACACGAGAGGCAATCTAGTTTCTGGAGAAAATTCCCAATACTCTTTGAGAAGAATTTACAGTAAAACTAGTTTCCACAGAGATGTGAGAGAAGTCAACAAAATATCATTTTGAGGTATCATTTTCTCTCTAGGTAAAAAAACCTGGGAAATGATCAATTATTAGGTATAAACAAAATCCTAACATATAAAATTCATTTTCTTATTATTTTTATCTTTCACAGACATTGGCTTGATCCGAAAGTCCATTTTAACAATGAGCTGTTTTTCTCTAAGAAAATGTTAATTGTGAACCAGAAAGCAAAGAGATTCCCATTTTAATAAAAAAAATTTTAATGAAAAAAACTTTTACTATGTTTTTATTTTATCCACAAAGACTCTGTGTCTGATCATTAGTAATAAACAAATATCACTACATACTACATATTTCTAACATATATTTTCCACTCTATATAATATTCTTATTTGGAGAATTTAAGTTGCTTCATCGTGACTTATGATGATTAATCTACCCAAGGAATTTCTCGTTTTACCAAAAATGTATAGACATAACTCATTTTATTGTTCTTCTCTTTATTGAGCTTTGCAGATGTTATGTTTTTCACAAATCAAAGGTTTATAGCAACCCTGCATGGAGAAAAATCTATCAACACCATTTTCCCAACATCAATGTTTTTTAAGTAAAGTGTGTACTTTGTTTTTACACATAATGTTATCGTACATTAGTAAATGCTAGTATACTGTAAGCATAGCATTTATATGCACTGGGAAACCAAAAAGCACATGATACATTTTACTGTGGTGATCTGGAACTGAACCCACAATATCTCCTAAGTACCCCTGCCATTATATATCCACTGGAAGGGTGGGTAAACTTACCAGAACTGAAATATAGTATTTTACATTGTTTGTAGCTTTTAAATGAAGATTAGTTAAATACATGGTTTAGTATAAGTTTTCAAATACAAGGGACTTCCTTAGCTGTCCAGTGGTTAAGATTCTGCACTCCCATTGCAGTGGGCACAGGTTCAATCCCTTGTCAGGGAACTAAGATCCTCCATGCCACCAGATGCAACCAAAAAATATATATATATACATATATATATACAATATTTTTATATCTTTATATTTATATATTGTATATATAATATACTATATATATATACTATATGTATACTATATATATAGTATATATATACAAGAAGATAATTAAAGAACTTGACAGAAAATATATACCATTACTTACAGAAATTTTTGCTTATGTCCCATGAAAAAATAGGCTGTAAATAGAAATTGTCCATCATTATCCCCCTCTCAGATAACCTCCAACCATATTGACCTTTTCTCCATTCCTCTAACGTGCCAGCTGTGTTTTTGCCCCAAAGATTTTGCTCTTGTCATTTCCATTTGACTAGTTTTGTATTTCTAAATAGCAGAATATCCCCTAAACCACAAGACTTACAATAAGCCTTTATAATCTCACATTTTCTGTGAATCAGACTTCAGCAGGGACTTAGCTGGGTGCTCTGGAACAAGTTTTCTTATGAGGTTGCATTAAGATGTCAGCTGGGGCTGTTATCACCTAAAGCTTGATCAGAGGCCCTAGGGTCCACTTCCAAGAGAACTCTTCACATAGCTTGGAAGGTGGTACTAGCTATTCAGTTCAGTTCAGTCAGTCAGTTGTGTCTGACTCTGCAACCCCATGGACTGCAGCACGCAAGGCTTCCTTGTCCATCACCGACTCCCAGAGCTTGCTCAAAATCATGTCCATCCAGTCGGTGATGTCATCCAATCATCTCATCCTCTGTTGCCCCCTTCTCGTCCTACCTTCAGTCTTTCCCAGCATCAGGGTCTTTTCCAATGAGTCACTTCTTCTGTGATTCTTGCCCCCTTTCCACATCAGGTGGCCAAAGTATTGGCTTTCAGCTTCATCATCAGTCCTCGCAATGAATATTTAGGACTGATTTCCTTTAGGATGGACTGCTTGGATCTCTTTGCTGTCCAAAGGACTCTCAAGAGTCTTCTCCAACACCACAGTTCAAAAGCATCAATTCTTAGGTGCTCAGCTTTCTTTATAGTCCNTATCTTCTGCTTCTGTTAGATCCATATAATTTCTGTACTTTATTGTGCCCATTTTTGCATGAAATGTTCCCTCGATATCTCTAATTTTCTTGAAGATATCTCTCATCTCCCATTCTATTGTCTTCCTCTATTTCTTTGCATTGATCACTTAGGAAGGCTTTCTTATTTCACCTTGATATTCTTTGAAACTCTGCATTCAGATGGGTATTTCCTTTTCTTCTTTGCCTTTCACTTCTTTTCTCAGCTATTTGTAAGTCCTCCTCAGACTACCATTTTGCCTTCTTGCATTTCTTTTTCTTGGCAATGGTCTTGATCTCTGCCTCCTGTACAGTGTTATGAACCTCCATCCATAGTTCTTCGGGAACTCTGTCTATCAGATCTAATCCCTAGAATCTAATTGTCACATTGTATAATAGTAACAGATTTTATTTAGGTCATACCTGAATGGTTTAGTGACTTTCCCTACTTTCTTCAATTTAAGTCTGAATTTGACAATAAGGAGTTAATGATCTGAGCTAAAGTCAGCTGCTGGTCTTCTTTTTGCTGACTGTATAGAGCTTCTCCATCTTTGGCTGCAAAGAATATAATCAATCTGATTTTGGTATTGACTGGTTGATGTCCATGTGCAGAGTCTTCTCTTGTGTTGTTGGAAGAGGGTGTTTACTATGACTACTGCATTCTCTTGGAAAAACTCTGACAGCCTTTTACCTGCTTCATTTTGTACTCCATGGCTGAATTTGTCTGTTATTCCAGGAATCTCTGACTTCCTGCTTTGCATTCCAGTCCCCTGTGATGAAATGGACATCTTCTTGGGTGTTAGTTCTAGAAGGTCTCGTAGGTCTTTATAGTACCATTCAGCTTCAGCTTTCTGGCATTACTCTTGGGGCATCGATTTGGATTACTGTAATATTGAACAGCTTGCCTTGGAAGTAAACAGAGGTCATTCTGTTGTTTTTGAGATTGCACCTAAATACTGCATTTCAGGCTCTTGTTGACTATGAGGGCTACTCCATTTCCTCTAAGGGATTCTTGCCCACAGTAGTAGATATAATGGTGACCTGAATTAAATTTGCCCATTCCAGTCCATTCTAGTTTGCTGATTACTAAAATGTCAATGTTCACACTTGTCATCTTCTGTTTGACCGCTTCCAATTTACCTTGATTCATGGACCTAACATTTCAGGTTCCTATGCAATATTGTTCTTTACAGCATTGGACTTTACTTCCATCACCAGTCACACCTACAACTGAGCGTTCTTTTCACTTTGGCTCCATCTCTTCATTCTTTATGGAGTTATTTCTCCACTCTTCCCCAGTAGCATATTGGGCATCTACTGACCTGGGGAGTTCATCTTTCATTGTCGTATCTTTTTGCCTTTTTATACTGTTCATGGGTTTCTCAAGGCAAGAATACTGAAGTGGTTTGCCATTACCTTCTCCAGTGAACCATGTTTTGTCAGAACTCTCCACCATGACCCATCTGTCTTGGGTGGCCCTACACAGCATGGCTCATATTTTCATTGAATTAGACAAGGCTGTGGTCCATGTGATCAGTTTGATTAGTTTTCTGTAATTGTGGTTTTCATTCTTTCTGCCCTATGATAAGGATAAGAGGCTTATGGAAGCTTCCTGATGGGAGAGACTGACTGTGGGGGAAACTAGGTCTTGTTCTGATGGGAGGGGCCATGTTCATTTCAGTTCAGTCACTCATTCCTGTCCGACTCTTTGCTACTCTATGGACTGAAGCATGCCAGGCCTCCCTGTCCATCACAGACTCCTGGAGTTTACTCAAACTCATGTCCATTAAGTTGGTGATGACATCCAATCATCTTATCCTCTGCCGTCTGCCGGGAGCCAGCACGGGAGATCCCACCCACACAAGGTCATGTGGAGAGACCTGATGGGCAAAGCGAGTCAGGTCTCAAGGGGTCCTCTGCCCGAGCATCTACCCCGAAACCAAAATCTGTCTGTTTACTGTCTGCTATACTATATTCTTCTGACATTACAGGGGGCTATCCCCAACCACCTTTCTCTGGAAAAAGTTAACTTAGAGCTCCAGGTAACAGTCTCCTGCATGTAAAAAGAATGTCTCAGCTTAAACCCTTCTGATAGCTTTTTAACTTACCTGACTGGTCTGTCTGGATTTTTACAAATACACTTGTGAATTATTTACAGCCCCCAACCGCGAGAGGCACGAAACTTAAAACATCTTAAAGATATAGAGCCTTTTAGAGCTAAGAATTAGTTTGGTATAGGATTTCATTGTTGAGTTAATGTTTACCACCAGGCCTCCATATCCGTTATCATTTAGGCACCTGGGAGGATATTAATCAACGTAAATGGGATACAGAAATAGGAATATAGTAGTTTTGATGTTAGCAACACTAGACTTTTGAGTTAATGAATTTTCTCTTTGTTATAAATCACCGTACTCCTCTTTCATTGTTATAAATTGTTGTGTCCTTGCTATATAAGAATGTAACTTTATTTAGTGCTTTCTGAGAGTGGCACCAGACTTTGGGAAGAACAACACTATTACCCTTATCAGAAAAGGGCTGTAAAATGTTAATTGGCCTTCTGGCCAGAAGATGATGTAAATCACCTAAGACTTGTGTATACAACTAGGTATGCAGAGAGAAATCCTGGTCTCGATAAGAGTCAGGGTTGCTGACACTGAATAATTTTGTATTATCCATTGATCTCTATGTACAACCAAAAGTATAAAAGCTTTCCCAAACAATAAAGGATGGACCAGTTTCTCAGACCAGCTTCTTGAACTGGTTTGTTGGAAATCTGGCTCCCCCTGTGTCTAATCTCTCTCTCTCTCTCTCTCTCTCTCTCTCTCTCTCTCTCTCCCTCCCTCTCCTTTTCAGGCTGAATTCCCATCTGGGGCATGGAGGGTCTCTGAGTCTACTTACTTGCCCTGGCTTCTCAGACCCACGTGAGAGGNTCTCTCTCTCTCTCTCTCTCTCTCTCTCTCTCTCTGTCCCTCCCTCTCCTTTTCAGGCTGAATTCCCATCTGGGGCATGGAGGGTCTCTGAGTCTACTTACTTGCCCTGGCTTCTCAGACCCACGTGAGAGGGAGCCCAAGGCAGGGCACGCTCCGCTATTCAAGTGGATGCTGGTGGCCTAATGTAGATGGTGTAAGTTCCTTGTCTGGAACTTTATTGGTTTTCCATGTAAACCAAGTTATTAAGCCTCTTTTCTCTACTAATTTTCCTACTACACTATTTCTTCCTAATCTCTTTTTATATTTCTAAATAAATAAGTTTTTCCTTGCCACGCCATCCCCATTTCGAATTACCCTGGATCCACCGGGGCTGGACCCTGGCAGCCATCCCCTTCTCCACCTTCGATCTTTCCCAGCATCAGGATCATTTGCAGTGAGTCAGTCCTTTGCATCTGATGGCTGAAGAATTGGAGTTTCAGCCTCAGCATCAGTCCTTCCAATGAATATTCAAGACTGATTTCCTTTAGGATGGACTGGTTGGATCTCCTTGCTGTCCAAAGGACTCTCAAGGGTCTTCCCCAACAGCACAGTTCAAAAGCATCAATTTTTCGGCACTCAGATTTCTTTATAGTCCAACTCTCACATCCATACATGACACTGGAAAAACTATAGCTTTGACTAGACGGACTTTTGTTGACAAAGTAATGTCTCTGCTTTTGAATATGCTGTCTATGTTGGTCATAAGTTTTCTTCCAGGGAGTAAGTGTCTTTTAATTTCATGGCTTCTGTCTCCATCTGCAGTGATTTTGGAGCCCCCAAAAAATAAAGTCTGACACTATTTCCACTGTTTCCCCATCTATTTCCCATGAAGTGATGGGACCAGATGCCATGATCTTAGTTTTCTGAATATTGAGTTTTAAGCCAACTTTTTCACTCTCCTCTTTCACTTTGATCAAGAGACTCTTTAGTTTTTCTTCACTTTCTGCCATAAGGATGGTGTCATCTGCATATCTGAGGTACTGATATTTCTCCCAGCAATCTTGATTCTAGCTTGTGTTTCATCCAGCCTGGCATTTCTCATGATGTACTCTACATATAAATTAAATAAGCAGGATGATAGTATACAGCCTTGAGATATCCTTATTTAAAACCAGTCTGTTGTTCCATTTCCAGTTCTAACTGTTGCGTCTTGACCTGCATACAGATTTCTCGGGAGGTAAGTTAGGTAGTTTCATATTCTCATTTCTTGAAGAATTTTCTACAGTTTGTTGTGATCCACACAGTCAAAGGCTTTGGCATAGTCAATAAAGCAGAAGTCATGTTCAATAAATCTTTAATCCAATTTTCTGTTAATGAGTGGGGCTCTGTTNGGAGGTAAGTTAGGTAGTCTCATATTCTCATTTCTTGAAGAATTTTCTACAGTTTGTTGTGATCCACACAGTCAAAGGCTTTGGCATAGTCAATAAAGCAGAAGTCATGTTCAATAAATCTTTAATCCAATTTTCTGTTAATGAGTGGGGCTCTGTTCCCTTTCTGTTGTTAGACCTGAGATCAGACTATAGTGGAGGTAATTAAGATAATAGTGACCTCCTTCAAAAGGTCCCATGCATGCACTGCCACACTCAGTATCCCTGACCCTGCAGCAAGCCACTGTCAACCCATGCCTCTGTGGAAACTCCTGATCACTCACAGGCGAAGTCTGAGTCAGTCTTTTGTGAGGTCACCACTCCTTTTTCCTGGGTCCTAGTTTGCACAAAGTTTTGTGTACTCCAAGAGTCTGTTTTCCCAGTCCTGTGCATGTTCTGTAATCAAATTCCACCCTCCTCGAGACTAGAGCTCTCTAATATTACTTTTAAGTGAACTGTTAGTAGTTAAGATTTTTTATATTCAATGTAAATTATTTTTAATTAAAGGGAATTTCCAGAAGTTTGAAATATTTTAATTAGTGTGTGTGTGTGTATATATATATATATATATACACACATATATATAAAATGAGAAAAGGTAAATTGTTTTAAATATTCAAGTTTAATTTAAAAAAAAAAACAATAAGCCACCAGGAGAAAATATTTGGAAATAAACGTAGATGAATGGAGATGTTCATTTGAAAGGTGAATAATCTCATTTAATACCACTTATTTAATACTTCTGGCTCATGAAGCTTTTTATTATTTCAGTACCCGATACACATACACATCATGTATCATTCCAGCACTGAAAAACTGATGCTTTCGAACTGTGGTGCTGGAGAAGACTCTTGAGAGCCGCTTGGATTGCAAGGCGATCAAAACAGTCAACCCTAAAGGCAATCAACTCTGAATATTTATTGGAAGAACTGATGCTGAAGCTGAGGCTCAAAAACTTTGGCCACCTGGTGTGAAGAGCCAACTCATTGGAAAAGAACTTGATGCTGGAAAGACTGAGGGCAGGAGGAGAAGAAAACAACAGAGGATGAAATGGTTGGATGGCGTCTTCAACTCAATGGATATGAGTTTGAGCAAACTCTGGGAGGCAAGGAAAGCCGGGTGTGCTGCAGTCCATGGGGTTGCAGAGTCAGGCATGACTGAGCAACTCAACAACAACAATTATTCTATCACTGAACTAAGTGAAGAAAAGAGTATACTTGTTTTAAATATATGAAAGATTTCTTTCTATACTGACCCTGCTCTCCTACCCACAACTCTCCAGGAGATAAAATTGCAACTTACCCCTTCCGTGCTTAAGAGTATAATCAAAGTTAAAACCTAATACTTAAGTTTCATCAAAGATGCTGTAGTTCACACTCTGTACAAAAAAAAAGAATGCTTATATTCTGTCAAATGCTCATTTCTGCAAAGTTTCTGCATCTATGCAATTAGATTATCATGGTGATAATCTTGTCAGACTAAAAGCTCTCACTGTGAATGTAATTATTCCAGCTTTAATCTATTTTAATTGAGTAGGAAGGCAGAAAGTCACTGAAATTCTAACTCTCAGATCAAAGTAAGCAAAGGATGTTCATTCTAAAGTGGATTGCTAGATAATTTGGGGGGACAAGGTAATATAATTATTAAAATTGAGAGACTAATAGGAATTACATAATTCAACCTCTCAGTCAAAGCAAAAGTTTCCTCCACAATACCCAACCTCTACATAAACTATAACTGTGATGGAGGTCTTCTCCTCTCAAAGTGTTTTTTAAAAATATGAGTTAAAAAGTGATATAGTTTCATTTTTTTACAAGTGGTTGACCAGTTTTCCCAGCACCACTTGTTAAAGAGATT
>SJYV01031389.1:0-31433 GCA_006410875.1 Neotragus pygmaeus
ATACATGACTACTGGAAAAACCATAGCTATGACTAAATGGACCTTTGTCAGCAAAGAAATGTCTCTGCTTTTTAATATACTGCCTAGGTTTTTTTAATAACTTTTCTTCCAAGGAGCAAGCGTCTCTTAATTCCATGGCTGCAGTCACTGTCTGCAGCGATTTTGGAGCCCCCAAAATAAAGTCCCTCACTGTTTCCATTGTTTCCCCATCTATCTGCCATGTAGTGATGGGACCAGATGCCATGATTTTGCTTTTCTGAATGTTGAGTTTTAAGCCAACTTTTTCACTCTCTTTCACTTTCATTCAAAGACTCTTCAGTTCTTCTTGGCTTTTTGCCCTAAGTGTGGTGTTATCTGCATATCTGAGTTTATTGATATTTCCCTGACAATCTTGATTCTAGCTTGTGCTTCATCCAGTCCAGCATTTCTCATGGCATACTCTTCATATAAGTTAAATAAGCAGGGTGACAATATACAGCCTTGACGGAGTCTTTTCCTTATTTGGAACCAGTCTGTTGTTCTATGTCCATTTCTAACTGTTGCTTCCTGACCTGCATACAGGTTTCTCAGGAGGCAGGTCAGGTGGTCTGGTATTCCCATCTCTTGAAGAATTTTCCATAGTTTGTTGTGATCCTTACAATCAAATGTTAGTAAGAATGTAAAAGAGTAAATAAATATTTGATTATGAGAGAGTATTATTTTTTGTGAATTTAGATTCATCACCAATCACCAGTTCATAACAGCATAATTCAAAATCTACTTAGGAAAAAAAAATTGTCTGTGTGTCTGTGTGGAGAGAGAATAGTGTGACTTAAAGCTGCCCCATTCCAAACTTGCAACCAGTTCAGCTTCTCCCTGTGAATTATTTAGGATTTATTGTTTAAAAAAATACTTTATTGTAAAAAATTAATACACATACAGAAAAGGATTGAAAGCATAAATAGACAGTTTAATGAATTATTAAAGTAAATACCTATAGATTCACCATCCTGTTTAAGTAACAGACGTTTCTTTCCCACACAACCGCCAAAGATGGCGGAGGGGCAGGCCCTGGTGTTTGATAGCTGAAGCCATCTCCTGGCCTACCTGGCAGCCATTCTGGCCAAGAAGGTGTTTCTAGGCCAGAAGGTGGTATTTCTGCACTGCTAGAGAATCAGTATTTCCTGGCAGTTTCTACAGAAACAAGTTGAAGTGCCTGGCCTTCCTCCGCAAGCAGATGAATGCCAACCCCTACCAAATCCGAACCCACAACTGCATCTTCTGGCTGACAGTGTGAGACATGGTACCCCCAAGACCAGGCAAGGCCAGGCCACTCTGGACCACCTCAAGGTACTTGATGGGATCCCACCACCCTGTGACATGAAAAAGTGGGCAGTGGTCCCGGCCATCCTCCAGGTGACGTCTTGACATCTATGTGCATCTGACACCTATGTGCAAGTTTTCCTGCCTAGGGCACCTGGCTCATGATTGGAAGTACGAGGCAGTGGCAGCCACCCTGGAGGAGAAGAGAAAGAAGAAGAGCAACATCCATTAGTGGGGAGGGGAAGGGGGAAGCAGCTCAGGAGGCTACAGAAGCAAACTGAAAAGAACATAGAGAAGAAAACTGACAGATTCACAGAGGCCCTCAAGACCCAGGGATTCCTAGCCTGAGACCCATAAAACTGACGGCTGAGTTTTCAATAAAAAGAAACAGAAGTTTGCCAGGGCTCCAAACATATTCATTCCAGATGACAAATCTCTTCTGAGCCATATCCTTCAAGACGATTTGCAGATAATGAAACCCACAACAGATGGAAGAAGGTAACTGGGGGCTGACCACAAGCAGGTGGGCTCCAGATCAGTTGGAGAAGGTTGATGATGCTGAGTCCCAGTTACCCCACCAACAACCAATCAGAAGAGTGTCCACCTGTTGATCTAGCATACAACAACCCTCTTACCTATCCTGCCTTTAAACATTTTTTCCCTGAAAGCCAGTAGGGAGTTCAGGATCCAGGATTTGAGCAATAGCTACCCAAACTCCTTGCTTAGAGTCTTCAGTAAATGCTGCACTTTCCTTCACCACAATCCCGCATCAGTAGATTGGCTTTACACATCTAGCAGATTCTAGCTGGGATTTGTAGCAACCTGACATAAAGAGAGAGAAATAAGGCAAGAGGTTAAAAAAAAGGGAGGGGGGAGTAAGAAAGAAGGGATAAAGGAGAAGGACGGAATCTGGAATGACCTAGTAAGGGGGAAAGATTTATTAAGGAGGTGAAAGAAAGAGAAGATACTGGAAAAAAGCCAACACAGCTGACCCATGAGCAAAGCTGGTTTGAACTGTGCTTGTCCACTTATATGTTTGCTTTGCCAATATTAAATCATATAGTACTACACAATTCATGAAGATCCCCTGGAGAAGGGATACACTACCCACTCCAGTATTCTTGCATGGAGAATTCCCATGGACAGAGATGCCCGATGGGCTACAATCCATGGGGTCACAAAGAGTCGGACATGACTGAGATACTAAGCACAGCACAGCACACAGTTCATGATTTGTTGAATCTGCAGATGTGGAACACAGACCCAGAGGAACCGCAGATATGAAGAAACTATGGGTACAAATGATCAACCATAAGTTATATGTGGATTTTAGACTGTTTGGAGGATTGGTGACCACAATCCACACATTGTTCTAGGGTCAACTGTACATTAACCATTGCTGACCAACTACCATAAAAATCAGGTTTAGCCAAGAACAACCACAGGGCTTTCACTTCACCTTCCAACCACGATAGGTGCTGCTCAACTCAGAGCAAACCCCGTGGCCTCAGCTGTGGATGCAGAACTCACCTGAGGAGACACCGGGCCACCTCTTCTCACAGTCTTGCCATCAGATCTATACACAGAACTCTGTGTGTGAGCAACGTGCATCCATCTACACATGCGGACCTTGGCAAATCTGCCAGAGATATTCTCAATGAAGGATTTGGTTTGGTGTTGTCACGATGCGAAAATAAAATGACGTACTGACAAGGCATGCTCAGCACCCGAATCATCTAATACACAGGTCATGTCCCTGGCAGCTTGCAGACCAAATACATACATTGTATGATCAATCACAGAACAATGCAACACTGACAACACTCTGGGAACAGAATTAAATTACAAATGAAAGCCAGATTTGTCAAAGTTTGAATCTGAGTTTGGTACTACCTTCTCACACTAACATGGTAAAGAAAAATGGTAAAATCAAGTCTTCTTACAAGAGAGTGTGTTTGACTAAGATTTTGATGAACCTGCAATCCATGATTCAACTGTCTTTGACTGTGAGGTCTGACTTTTGGATTCCAGCCCATGACCTGGGACAGTGTCGAATCCAAGCTGACAAGGGCTAACTTTACAATGCATTACAGACTGGGGACAACCAGCTACAAGCTCTGGTGTGATTCTGTGGACAGAATTTGGAGGATCAATTTATCAGAAAGAAATTTATCTTGACATTTGGTTGAATCTTGCTTGGGCACTAGGTACCAGCTGGACTTATTTGAACATCGCAGATAATATCAATCAGAACCCACTGCTTCTGTTTCTGCAAAAACCAACAATTCTAGTTCAGTTGGAATGGGCTACTTTCAGACTCTGCCTCAGAGATCCTCAGTCGTGTTAATGAAGTTAGAATCTGCCTTGAAATGAGAGGGTTGAAACTTTCAAGCCCATTCACCCTGACTCTCCTGAAGAGGAGAATGTTGGAAGGTTGAATCAATTTCGCTAGTTGTTTCGGTCTTTTAATGGACTGGAACCTGGCGGTCCAGAGTCAACCAATATGAAAGTAAAGGAGAGAGAAAGAGGCTGATATTCCTTGGTTTATGCAGAAAGCCAATAAAGCCCCTGACATGGGACTTGCTCTGTTCACAGAGGCCTCAGGCACCCTCTTGATGGAGTGAAGACACAGAGAGCCTTCTCGAGAGGGTCTTAGAAGCCCGGGCAGGAAAGTGAACTCAGAGGGCCTCTGCGCTCCAAGGGATCAGCCTGAAAAAGAGAGGGAGAGAGAGAGAGAAAGAAAGATACGGGAACCAGAGCTCTGATGGAGCAAAGGTGTTTTAATTAACATGGTGTGTGTATATATACTGTCTTACAAAGTTGTTATTCTTAGCAAAGATAAAGATTAAAGTTCCAGACTTACAAAACATACGCAATCCATATTAAAGAGAGAGATTTGTAAACAATCACTTTTACTGTAAGGTTCACATGGAGGAAGAGGATACTTATCACCGTATAGAAAAACTAATGAAGGAAATGCCTAGATTCTTCAGCCCCTGGGAGAGGCTTGCCTCTCCTCTTAATTCCTCAGGAGTTAATAAGGAGCAGAGAATTCCTGACAGATCTGAAACAGCACACAGGAAGCCTCCTGTTAAATGTATCCTGACACCTAGTCAATGATTTAATCAAACCTGTCTGGGTAAAACCCCAAAAAGATAAGGTTTAGAGAGCTTCAGAGTTGGTGAATATGTGGAGATTGGGAGGAAATGCTTTAGGGCAAGAAAGCTCTAGGCCCTTCACCTGTACTGGCTCCAGCTGTCTCTTCTATCTGGCTCTTCCTGAGTTATATACCCTTTTCTAATAAACTCATCATCTAGTAGATAAAATGTTTCATTGAATTTTCTGAGCCACTCTAGCAATTTAATTGAACCCAAGGAGGGATTCACTGGAACCTCTAATCTACAACCAGTCAGTCAAAGCACAGGTGACAATCTGGACCTGCAACTGGTGTCTGGAGTAGGGGGTTCAAGGGACAGACTTGTAGGACTGAGCCCTTCACATGGGGATCTGACGCTGTCTCCTGGTAGACTGGGTCACAATGGAGTTGAGCTGTAGGACATCCCACCAGGTGTCAGTGAATTCCTTGGTATTGTGAGAACCCTCCTGAAAAACAGAGATGTTGCAGCTAGTACCAAATCATTTTAGAGACACTGTCCCAACTGTCAAAACTGGAGGAATAAAGGAAACGGACAGCTGTGACCTCAATTTCTCTTTTTCCTACTGAAACTAAATAATAATCAGCTTTTCCTCTTTAAGATACTTATGCAGAGAGCTTGATTTGACTAACCAATAATAGAATGGTAGGAAAATTAAGAATGATTTTTTCCTGCTCCTCAGTCTCCCATAGGGGTTCCCTAGAAAGAGACGCAAATGTGTGTCTGGGATACCTGAGACTAGAAGTTCCAAACTCTGAAAGTCTAAAGTGGAAATCACCAGCTTACAAGGCGTTATTGTAAAACATCACCCCAGGTTTCAATTTGTAAAAGGAATTAAAAGAAATAGAGTCACACAGTGCACAAAGTGATGTAATTTATTCCCTTCCCCTCCTTGTTAGCATTCCATTTTTCCACTTCTGAGGGTCTGGGCTTAGGAGTTGGTTTCCCGTCTCACAGCCCACAGCTCTCAGCGGTAGAACAGGAGCACAGCTGCCTCAGTGATCTCCCGGCTGGAGCTGTAACCCTGGTGAGTTCCGTATCCGTTCCAGTCAAAGGAGGAGAAATCCCCACACTGCACTGGGTTGCCCTCTGGGAAGAATCCTCCTCCACCGATGCAGTGCTGGGGGGCAGGGAGAAGACACAGCAAGGGGTTGGCTGTGGACACCACGGAGATCTTAATGGTCAGATCCCCTGTAAATGTGGTTGTCTTCCTACTTGCCTTGACCCCTCCCATGAAAAAACCTTTCCCTCCAGTGGACTCTGAAACTGTGCTTTCCTAAATTCCTTTCTACTTTCCTTCATGCTTATTCTCAGATCCCCTCAACCATGCTTTTTCCTCAATGGATCCCCTAAAGGCTATTTATTCCTCACAATTCTGTCCACACCTCACTCTCCCAATGATGATCTGTCTTCTCCCATGACTTTTGCTAGAACCAGCATAATCACCTATTGCCAAGATATAGTCCCAAACCTGAATGACCAGCCAGGTATTTTCTGGGCTTGAAACCCCATATCCAGCTGCCCTGTGAATGTCTCCACCTACATATCACTAGATCTAAAACTCCACTGAAGCAAAACAAAGCTAACTCGCTCTCTTGCTGCCCTTGAATCTATTTATCTTCCTGTCACCCATCTTAACTGATAGCACTCAATCACCCAAAACAAAACCCTGAAGTCTGTTGCCTCTTTCACTTCCCATCCCCCACGTTCATTTAATCATCAAGAACTGCTGATTTCACTGTCTAGGCATCCATGCTTGCTCTTTTAAATTTATCAAGGCCACCCTGGCTCAGGTCCTCACTATTTCACATCTGTACCTTTATACCTGCCTCATGGTCTCACTGACTCTTATTTCCCTGCTCTTGAATGATCAGGTTACTAATCTGTTCAAACTCCTCTGATGTGTCCCATAACATCAGACTATAGGTGTCCCATCACCTATAACATAAACTCTATGTCCTGAACATAATTCAAAAGCCCCTCCTTGCCCTACTTCTTACAAGTATTTCCAGCATCAGCTCTTGATTCTACACCATGTGCATACCATGACACAATTTACACAACAGCTCACTGCCCCTTCAACACACCATGGTCTATTAAATCCCAGTGATTTTGAACATGTCAGTCACTCATGCTCAAGGACACTACTCTGCCCCTTGATGCCTATTGAATTTTACACACATCTTTCGACATTCAGCAAAGATGTCACCTTCCTTCAGAATCAACTATGTGCCATTAGTACAGGTAGCATCTCCTATACTGTGTTCCCAGAGCCCCTTGTTTGTGTTGCTATCACAAGCGATACCACATGAGATTGCAATCGTGCATTTATATCTCTCTCCCACACAGTCTGAGTTCCTTAAGATGACTCTGTCAGCTTTGCAGCTCTGTAGGTTCCTTAGCATGTATTTTTAAGGAATCAGTGCTTGCAAGGGTACATGCAAATGAGCATTAATGAGCAAGATAAGGCTCTTTGGAAGCCAGTGTAGGGGGAACACATCTCACCCTATTTCCAGAGCCCACACCTGCATCATCCTCCAAATCATGATCTAGGGACCCTTCCATGAAGACACAGCTATTGCACCTCAACTGAGAAATGGACAACTGGTAACTGAACGGGGAGGTGAAGATGTCCTTGACTTCAGGGTCACGTTTCTCAGACTGACAGGTGTGGAAGGAAAAGGTACTGAATGAATATTCTTGTTCTTAGAGCTCTGACTATCTCTTCCTCCTGCCCCCCAGCCATAAATGTCCTTCAGAGACAGTATCCACTAACCACAACTACGATGCTCTCTTCTCAATACTAGGGAAAAATAAAAACACAAAGTTTCTACATTGAATGTAGAATATCATCCTGATCTCAACATAGGAAAATACTTCTTAAACACAGCATCAAAGTACAAATCATACATGAGAATACAGATAAATTGGACTTCAATACAGAAAATTATATCCATTAGACAAAGGCACAAACTTTCAGTTATAAAATAAGTCCTGGGGATGTAAAGTATAGACTAGTGACTATAGTTAATAATACTGATTTGTACACTGAAAAGTTACTAAGAGAGTAGATATTAAATTTTTTTATCACAAGACAAAAGAATTTGAAACGATTTATGGTGGTGAGTGTTGACTAGAGTTACTGTGATGATCATTTCAAAATACATAAAAATATAAAATCATTATGTTATATACTTGAAGCTAATAAAATGTTTTATGTCCATTGAATCTCAATTTAAAAGCAATGCTGCTACTGCTGCTAAGTCGCTTCAGTCATGTCCGACTCTATGCAACCCCATAGACGGCAGCCCACCAAGCTTCCCCATCCCTGGGATTCTCCAGGCAAGAACACTGGAGTGGGTTGCCATTTCCTTCTCCAGTGCATGAAAGTGAAAAGTGAAAGTGAAGACACTCAGTCGTATCTGACTCTTCGCGACCCCATGTACTGCAGCTTACCAGGCTCCTCAATAGTAACAATTTTAAAAGTATGTCCACAATGTTGGAACCATACAGCCACACTGACGCCATGACAGGCTTGTGTGGGGAGTACTAGGCCAAGAAAAATTCCTGAGTCATTCTGTAAAGATCTTCCGGGATGACGTGATAGGGACCCAATCAGAAATCAACTCCACCCAGTCATGAGATGAGCCAATCCCTGCGAGACACAAAGCCCTAAACCCGCGCGTGCGCACTGTTTAACCAATCAGGCTGTGCCAAACCCTGGTCTTTGTCTAAAACCTATAAATACCCCTGTAGTTCTCGACTCGGGGCCCTCTTGCCTCTCTGCTGCGTCGGGGTTGGTGGAGTGCCCTAACTCGAGCTAGAAATAAATCCCTTCTTGCTTTTGCATGCTGTGGTGAGTTGATCTGTTCGTCTATGTGGGGACCTGGACCTGGAGCATAACACACAAAATACCACAAAAGAATAAAATGCAAGCCAAGGAGATTTACATTAAAACATCCCAATCAAGTGTTCCCATGCACACGTAGACACACACACACACACACACACACACACACACACACACACACACACACACACACACACACAAGCCAGGGATCATCCCAAAACTCACGAACTCAGTGTTGCAGCCAGTGACTCTCATCCCAGCACACAGGGCATTGGCGGCTCCCTCATGGTTAAACACCCTGAACTGGACAAATCCTGCAACAAATTCTCCTGGAAAAGAGCGGCAGAGAAAAGCCTAAGTATTCAAAAGATGAACTGGAAACAACTTCCCTTTGACCAGCCCAGGGATTCCCTAAATCAACAGGTCAGGTTACAGCCCAGCACTCCAAGCTTAGGAGATGAAACCCAGCACTTCTGTAGACAGCGGCTACTACATCCTGGCTCTGAATTTGGCTGGAAGGGAACCTCCTTCCATCTGAGCTAACAAGACCAAGGCTTATGTTCAGAAGAGTCACTTGTCTGCCGAGGGCTCATAGGAGAAATAGGAGTCCACTGAGAGATCAGCAAGAAGACCTCCAGAGATCAGCAGGAATAAGCAGTGATCAGAAGTGGCCATCGGTTTCTGCTGGCACACTTCTTATGCAATTACCATGACTTTATTTGCCCTACCTACCATTACCTGCTCTCATCGACATAGTAAATGTAAAAACTGATGGTTCACATTTTCCCACCAAACATTAACTTAGTAGTGTTAATCTCTCAGTCGTGGTCGACTCTTTGTGACGCCATAGAATGCAGCCCACCAGGTTCCTCTGTTCTAGAGATTTTCCCGGCAAGAATACTGGAGTGGGTAGCCATTTCCTTCTCCAGGGGACCTCCCCTACTGAGGTAGCAAAACCATGTCTCCTGTTTTATCATGCTGAAAAAAATGTCTTGTTTCAAGTAATAGCTATTGATCATAACAAAAACATATTTTTCTCACTACTTTCCAAGTAGTTCTTACCTGGGAACGTTAGCTTGCCTTTTTTGTCTAACTATAATGTCACACAGTATATTGATTAAGAAGTTTGGCTTTATATTCTCTACAATGGAGAGGACAGTAATTCTAACTCCATAGATTTTTTCAGGATGATTAAATGACACAACACCATGTCAAGTTTCTAGAAAACAGTTTGGTGTGTTGTACTGATATGTGTTCCATAAATGCCGGCAATCATTAATTGTTGTTATTTACCCTTCCCCCAAGAGTGCAGCAAAGGATTGATGACTGGGCTTTGGAAGCAGATACTCACGCTGACCATATGGTGAGTAATAAGATGCGGTTTTCACAGGATCGCCAAAGTCATAGTCGACAGGAATGGCTGGGCCATTGTCAGTCCAGCACTTCCCTGCTCCGTACTTCACTGGGAATTTCTACAGGGACGAAAATACAGATTGAGGAGAGTAGAGATACTGCTGGACTGGGAAGTGAGGATTTAATGCCCTCAGGTGGCATTATTCAGACAACAGTCTGAGTGATAGGGATTCTTTGCTGTCCCTACTCATGGCTCAGAACCTAACCAGCCTCAACACCCTTGTTTTTCTCCTTCTTTACCCACTCCCTTCTGCCCCGGAGCTTCTTGCGCTTCCTGCTCACAGTTCCTCTGAGAGGCAGCACACTAGTTCACAGGGACCCAGAGGCAGGAGAAAGCCAAGCAGAGGTTCCTCTTAGTGCAATGAACAGAACAGACTGACTCCTCATCCAAAACATTGGCTCTCTGTTCACCAAAAGACCGCCCCCACCCCCAGCCAGCAGCCCCATGTACCTGGTAGAGTCCAAACAGATTATGCCCCAGTCTCCGGAAGAAGCCAGTGCTGGTGTGGTACCTCAGCAGGGAGCTGTTCCTCCAGTGCTGCAGCGGGGACTTGTTGGGCACGTGCCAGATGCCCAGGTCCTGGGCCTGGATGTCGTAGTAGCCAGGGTTCTGCAGAGGGCCACACACCCCACCTTACTGACCTGGGAGGTGCCACCAGCCAAAGACACACACACACAACCCTCACTTGAGCTGAGAGCTCTGGGCTTCAGGGGGGGAGGTGCCCAGCCGTGCTCAGAAACCCACCCTCCTCCAGCAGACAATGAGGCCCCACCACCCAAACAGCCTTGGTGGGAGGAAGCTGTGATTCAAGACATGGGCTTCTGTCTTTCTTCTTCTCCAGCCNCCTCAACACCCTTGTTTTTCTCCTTCTTTACCCACTCCCTTCTGCCCCGGAGCTTCTTGCGCTTCCTGCTCACAGTTCCTCTGAGAGGCAGCACACTAGTTCACAGGGACCCAGAGGCAGGAGAAAGCCAAGCAGAGGTTCCTCTTAGTGCAATGAACAGAACAGACTGACTCCTCATCCAAAACATTGGCTCTCTGTTCACCAAAAGACCGCCCCCACCCCCAGCCAGCAGCCCCATGTACCTGGTAGAGTCCAAACAGATTATGCCCCAGTCTCCGGAAGAAGCCAGTGCTGGTGTGGTACCTCAGCAGGGAGCTGTTCCTCCAGTGCTGCAGCGGGGACTTGTTGGGCACGTGCCAGATGCCCAGGTCCTGGGCCTGGATGTCGTAGTAGCCAGGGTTCTGCAGAGGACCACACACCCCACCTTACTGACCTGGGAGGTGCCACCAGCCAAAGACACACACACACAACCCTCACTTGAGCTGAGAGCTCTGGGCTTCAGGGGGGGAGGTGCCCAGCCGTGCTCAGAAACCCACCCTCCTCCAGCAGACAATGAGGCCCCACCACCCAAACAGCCTTGGTGGGAGGAAGCTGTGATTCAAGACATGGGCTTCTGTCTTTCTTCTTCTCCAGCCCCACCTCCACATCCCCGTCTCCCACCCTCCCTTCCATACGCTCTGCTCCAACCACACCCCGCTCCCCATCCTTTCCACCTGGGTGCTCAGTACCTTGTAGTCATCGCTGGTGGCGGCCTCTGCAGACCCAAACGTGTTGTAGTTGGCCCAGTTGCCGTCACCCTCTGGGTAGTCAGCCCTGTTGCCCTGCTGACTGGACCAGCGATCGCCCAAAGTGCATTTCCCACGCATGTTGTTCTCATGCACACTGGCCACCAGGGTCCAACCACCACCCTCAGAGGTCATGTCACAGAAGGTCTGGTAGACAACACCATTCTCAGTGCGGAGGTAATACAGGCCATCTGCAGAGGGAACCAGCCAAAGACCACCCAGTCTGAGAAGAGGGAGTCCCTGTCAGGCCCCATCACCAGAAAGAATTTGGGAAGTTAGAAATGTATCCTGAAGGCTCCTACACACACCCATTTCTTGAGGACAATTCTCTGTGAGTAATCTTAGAGCAGAAACACTGACTGCCTTTGTTCCATGCTTCCTTTTCAAAAAGGCTTTATAAAGCAAACATCCAAGAAGACAGAGATGGTATCTCCCTCTGGATAGAGCCTCCTTCTGACCACCCGAGGCCTGATAAGAGCACCTAACCACATCTCAAGTCCACATCAAGATGTGGCCTCTGCAACTCAGAGCTAAAGGCAGGCATGGTCACTGCCCATTTTATGAGATTCAGATTCCCTAAGTGCAGAGTTCCTCCTCATGCTCAGGCCCAACGAAAATAAGCTGTAATATCAGAAAAGACTTGTACTTACTTGATGATTCCAATTTATGAGCTGCTTGGCAAACAAATTACATGTGCAGATATCTCCTGGACCTCTTCACATCACTGTGATGGGACAGGACCAGAGAAACAGCACAGGAAAAAGCTGATGCTCTGGCTACTTCTGCGATAGTGAGTAATAAAGTACTATGTCTCTGCCTACCAGAATCTATGACACTGGGGCAGACTATTTAGCTTACTTACAAGAAGGAGAAAGTCTTAAGTCATCAGAGTTCTGGTTGCCAAACAGACTCACCAGGAATACCAGAAACATTCTCCCTGTGTTCAGAAAATCATGTCTCCTACAACTAGATGGGACCCCAAAGCCTCAAAATTCCCGCTGGAAATATCCTAGACTGGAAGCTGAAGTCAGAGCAGACAGGAGTGGTAGGCACACCCCTTTTGATCTCCATGACCAGGATCTGTAGCTGAAAAGGAGCCAAAAGAAGAGGAAGCTGAGGTTTATTACTCACCACCTGCGCTACGGCAACTTTCTTTGATTTCCTTGCAGGTTCTGGGCAGGAAAGACAGGAAAGGGGCGCAGCTTTTGTTCTCCCAGAACTTCCCAACAGAAGGGGTCACTGTAGAGGATGTGAGGATAATTCTCATTAATAGTGTCACACAGCTCACTCCAGCCTTGCTGGTCATTGACTCCCACCTCCTTTCCCCTTCACAGGTTCATCACTGGGCTTTGCAGCCCCAGAGGTCAGTGTCTTCTCTGCTAAGATTAGCTGAGCCACCATCTAGTACAGGCTTAACTTAACTTGCATTCTTCTCCACAACTAATTAAACATGAAAATTCTTTTTATGCCTATTGTGATAAATGGATTGTGAGGATGAAGATTAGGGAAGAATGTTCCCTGGACACAACCCTGACCACCAAGAACCCGCTGGAAATCCCAAAGCCAAGGCCATGGGAGCAGGAGCAGCTAGAAGAAAACAGTCTTCGTCTCTACGACTCCCCTGAGCCCCCTCAGCCACACAGAGGCATAGACTGGGGCCCCAGGACAGAGCTTAGCTTCAGACCAAACATCCAGAGAGACCAGCAATCAACACTAGGCCACAGCTCAGTTTGGCTGCAAAGTGTGGCTTCTCTGCATCTCCACGACTCCCCTCTGGGCCAGAACATCAGCAGCCAGCCCAGCTCCACTCCCTCTGCTCCACTGTGCACCTGGGTGAGCTCATGAAACTGGTGCTCCTGAGTGACCTACCTGCACCCCCCCCTCTGGCGGCCAGAGAGAGGAACAGCAGGAGGCAGAATCTGGCACCTGGCCCCTAAGAAAAAAGGAGGTGCAGAACGTCATTGGGTTCATTCTTTCTCTCCCTTTCACCCTTGCTGATCCATCGTTTTTCATCTTCCCATTATGATCTCTGAACTTTCTTCATATGGGAACCTCAAATGGAAAGTGACAGGATTCTGAGCATTCTCGAACCTCCTGGAATAGACCCCACCTCATCCAAGCGACTTAGCAGCAGCAGCGGCAGCATCCAACCCCCAAATCCTTAAGGGCCCACAGGTTCCTTTCTCTGAAACTCTGCATCCCTGAGACCAAGACTAGACCTGAGCTGGCATCGTGGCTCCCCACACACTCGGATCTTATCTCAGACTCAGCTTCCTCACAGCACGGAGAGCTATCCCCTTCCTTCCTCGCAGATGCCAGGAGCTCAGAATTCCCTGCCAGGTGGAGACTCAGAGCTACTGCCTCTGCAGAGAGTCCTGACATGAGTGAAGTGCTGAGCCTTTATGGGGAGAGCAAAGCATATGGGCCCTGCCCATCCCAGGCCACTGCAAGCCCCTCCCTCGAGCTTTCTTCCCTAAGCCTCGGCTCCAGCAGTGAGAAGGATTGTGTAACTGTCTGGAGGGGCAGGAGGCAGCACTCGTGGTCACACAGGTGACACTCACCCCATGAGGGCGAGCCCTGCAGGGTCAGAGCACACACAGTGTTCCCGTCCGTAACAGACTCTCGGGATGGACAGGACCTCAGGGTTCTTCCCTGCAGCCTGTCCTGCTCCCACCTCAGTCAGATGCCCCAGGACCTCACATACCTCCGTCAGGTCGTCATCCTTCCAGTCTCTCCCGAAACTTCTCCATGAAGCCCGCCCTGACACCCCCACCACAGGCAAGACTGACGGATACTCCCCTGGCCTAATAGGGACTTTGTCACCCAAAATATGACATGTACCACACTGTCGTGTCATTCTGTTTTAATTTGGAGGCTGAAATAATTGAAAATTTACAGAATATTGTGAAAATAAGAGCAGTGCAAAGACACACACATAGCTTCTACCTAAGTCCCCTGTTAGTTTGTATTCTACCCAATTTGCTTTATCATGCATGCCTTCTCTCTTTATGTACACAAAAACTCACACAGCCTTTCTTTCTTTAGCATATTGAGGATAAGTTACATATATGAAGGCCTTTTCCCTAGAGAAGTATGTCCTTTCCCAATACAGGTATTCTCATATCAGCCACAGTACAATTATCAACTTCTATCATTAATTCTTTTTAATGTAACTGGTACTTTGCTAGGGCCCACTAGCCTGGGAGTTCTACTCAGCTCAGCCAGCATTCATCAGACTAAATTTTCTCTGGCTTTCATTACCTCCCATTATTAGGAGATTTCCTGTCCACACTGAAGCCCAAAGTCCCCAGGGGATGTTCTTGTTGTTATTCAGTCACTCAGTGATGTCTGTCTCTTTGCGATCCCATGAACTGCAGCAAGCCAGGCTCCCCTGTCCCTCAGTATCTCCCAGAATTTGCTCAGACTCATCTCTGTTAAATTGGAAATGCCATCCAACCATCTCATCCTCCATCATCCCCTTTTCCTCCTGCCTTCAACCTTTCCCAGCATCAGGGTCTTTTCCAATAAGCCAGCTCTTTGCATCAGGTGGCCAAAGTATTGGAGTTTCAGCTTCAGCGTCGGTCTTTCCAATCAATAGTAGGGTTAATTTCCTTTAGGATTGATTGACTTTATCTCCTTGCAGTCCAAAGGATTCTCAAGAGCCTTCTCCAGCACCACAGTTCAAAAGCACCAATCCTTCAGTGCTCAGACTTTTTCATGGTCCAACTCTCACATCTATACATGACTACTGGAAAAACCATAGCTTTGACTATATGGACATTTGACCGTATTTGACTATATGGACCACAGGGTCAAAAAAGTGATATCTCTGCTTTTTAATACACTGTCTAGGTTCATCATAGCTTGCAACTAGATTTCACCATTCCACACCCATGTCAGCCTGACTCCTTTCAACTCTGTCCACTGCCCAGGCTCTGGCTGACCACTGATACCTCATTTCTGTCACCTCTGCTGCTGAGGTTGCTCTCGGGGTCAGATGCTGATGTTTAAGGCACTGCTTCCTCTCACTCCTAGACCTCCAGCCCCACATCTCTTTGATGTCCAAGGTGCAGAAACCATCCAGCTTGTTCAGTGCAGAGGAAAGCAAATGCCTCACACCTGTACAAAGCACCCCAAGGCCTGGAATGTTATTAATAACTTACACTCTACTACATCCGTGCACTCTACTACATCAAAACCACCTGAATTTGTTTTCAGAGAGGACAGGATTGGAGGGAGAGAGGGAGAGAGGACTGACCTATTTCCCATACATCTCTACTATTTGCTACAGCCATAGGGAAATGACCACTAATACCACTTAATCAGGGAATTTCTCAGGTAGTCATTCGGGTTGTTCACTGTGATTAACTCCTTTCTTTCTGGAGACATGGAAAAGACTGCCCCTCTCCTCTGTGAAGTTAAGTGGGCCATGGGACTTGTTCTAGCCAAGAAATGTGAGCAGAAAGGGTCACTTTCAGGCTGAAACCTTTACCAGACAGGGCACAAGTCCACATCATCCTTTTTCCAGCCTCAGGAAATAACCCCATAAAATATGGGGCCCTGGCTTGGTGGTATGTTTATGTCTGATGAGGAAACTAATCTTCAAGGTTGGAAGGATGGTATTCTGTGTTCTGTTTTAGGGAAAATGCTAAATGTGTTGCCTGTGGTGTCTCAGAAAGTGTGTGATGTACAGACTGCACTGGGGCTTTAAAGGCAGACCTCAGGGAAACAGTGTCAGCACGTCAAATGTCTTGGTTCTGTATTACAAAGGAGACAGTCTGGGAGAAAAAACAGTCTGTTTTGCAAGGAGAGATGAAAGGAATAACAAATTCTGTGTCTTCAGCAGGCAAACAGTGTGGAAACTTTTCTTCATAAATCATCTTCAACAAGGGCACACACACATGAACACACATCATAGCTCCCAAAACATTTTCCCATGTGTACCTCAGTAAGGAGCAAGTATGTTTCTATTTGGTATCCCATGTACAGGGCTTCCCTGGTGGCTCAGACAGTAAACAATCTGTCTGCTATGTGGGAGACCTGCGTTCGATCCCTGAGTTGGAAAGATCCCCTGGAGGAGGGGATGGCAACCCACTCCAGTATTCTTGCCTGGAGAATCCCCTTGGACAGAGAAGTCTGTGACACCTACAGTTCACGGTGTCACAAAGAGTCAGACACGACTGAGTGACTAAGCACAGCATATTCCATGTAGAATAAGCTGACTAGTGACACAGACCCAACCTAGTGGCTGAGAAATGTGCCTGCTACATGATATCAAACTTCTAAAATTTGACTAGTAAAATTTGAGGGAATAAAGAAATATATTTGGATTGAGTCACCTTTCAGATGTTCATTCTTTGGCCATCAACACATGTATCATCCTCTGCTGAATGCTGTCTCTAACATGAGACAGTTGAGAATATGTGGCCAAAGGCATATTCAGTGACCTCTACCAAGAGGATATGTAACTACTAGATGACACCTTAGAAAGTCTGAAAACCTCGGCCAGGGAAGGAAGGGTCGTGTCTGTAACTGACATTCTGAAATAAAGTGTGCCTAATATCCAAAATCCTAATATTTGGGGGTAATAACATGTATACAGTAATAACATGTATTACTGTCTTTTTTAAAACTATGAAATCTGAATTTAGGTAACAGTATATATCTTGAGGACCACTTTGCATTAAATTTTCAAACTGAATAATTCTACGCTCCTTTAAAAAAATGTCACCATATCTATTCTCACTTAAAAGCCCATCCTGATTTAATCCCAGTAAGTACACTAGCATTTCAACCTTACAGAATATCACAGTGTACTGGGATACTGAAAGCTTGTTTTCTTTTTTTTATTATTATTTTTATTTTTTTACTTTATTCTACTTTACAATACTATATTGGTTTTGCCATACATCAACATGAATCCACCACAGGTGTACACAAGCTCCCAATCCTGAATTCCCCTCCCACCTCCTACCCCATATTGTCTCTCTGGATTATCCCCGTGCACCAGCCCCAAGCATCCTGCATCCTGCATCGAACATAGACCGGCGCCTCATTTCTTACATGATAGTATACATGCTTCAATGCCATTCTCCCAAATCATCCCACCCTCTCTCTCTCCCTCAGAGGCCAAAAGTCCGTTCTATACATCTGTGTCTCTTCTGTTGTCTCACATACAGGGTCATCATTACTATCTTTCTAAATTCCATATATATGTGTCAGTATACTATATTGGTGTTTTTCTTTCTGGCTTACTTCACTCTGTATAATAGGCTCCAGTTTTCTAAAGAAGGCTGAGAGTCAAAGAATTGATGCTTTTGAATTGTGGTGCTAGAAAAGACTTTTGAGAGTCCCTAGGACAGCAAGGAGATCACTAGTCAATCCTGAAGGAAATCAACCCTGAATGTTCATTGGAAGGACTGATGCTGAAGGTGCAGGTCCAATACTTTGGCCACTTGATGGGAACAGTGGACTCATTGGAAAAAACCCTGATGCTGGGAAAGATTAAAGGCAGAAGAAGAGGGCAGCAGAGGAGGAGATGGTTGGATAGCATCACCAACCCAATGGACATGAGTTTGAGCAAATTCTGGGAGATAGTGAGGGACAGGGAAGCATGGCTTGCTGTTGTCTATGGGGTTGCACAGAGTCAGACATGACTTAGTGACTGAACAACAGCAACAATGGGGTACTGAAAGCTTGTTTTGTAGTCACAACATCCTGGTGGCAGACCCAGGTTTTAGACCTACATGTAGCTTATTCTTGCAGTTGCTAAATATTCTTACTCCCAGATGCCTGTCATTTTCTTTTGTAACTAATCTGTATCTATGGAATAATTCATTTCCTTGACAGTCTCAACATATAAAATATTAGCTTACAGATATGGGAAGCCATCAACACTTTCCTGGGAATTGCTATAAGAGAAAAATAAATATTTGATTGTCATGTTATCAAGTATATACTAAAGGCTTGCCTCGAAATTATGAAAATATATTGCAGGAAGTGATTGATTTTATCATGGGGAAAGGGAGGTAAATATTTTTTCTCAAATAAATCATTGATTCCAGTGTATGAACAATATCAAATATTTACACTATAAAGGGAATTTAAACTGAATCAACTATTAACAAAATGTCATCTAAAGATTATGGCAGGTAATAATACTTCAATTGTTTGACATACAACATACAAAATTCTTTTCCCAAGAACTAGATATATTGAAGCTAAAGAAGTATATTTATTCTGTGGTTATGACCTTTCTATTTTGTTAGTGTTAAAATTCTTTCCACTTTGCTGTACACCTAAACTGACACAGCAATGTAGATCAACTATACTCCAATATAATGTTTAATGTATTTCATGTAAAATGATATGGATTATATATGGTCAATTTTAGCTTCTTAGTCTTTAACTGACAAATTCGGTAACTTCATATTCTTTCTCATGAAGTAAATGAATTTTATGTAAGTGGAAAGTTTATGATTCTGTGCTGAGCCTAATCTAGCCCTGAGAAAACCAAAGTCTTCATCTCTAATGAGCAAGTATCTGGCCAGGAACACAACTAAACTGTCCTCCTAAAAGACACAGAAGCAACCCTAGAGAATTTAGAAAACAAGCAAAATTCTCAACTTGGCAGGGAACACTTCATTCCAAGAAGCTCATGGAAGGAAAGATAAGGGAAAGCCCCTTCACTCCTTAGAAGGAAAATTCAGGGGCTGTTACAGTTTTGCGAAAAGTCTCCCGTCTCTTTCCCTTTGGGGTTACATGCTTATTGTACAACTATCTCTTCTTTCAGTGATGTCCAACTTTGCTTTATATATTTTGAAGATCTGTTGTTGGTTGCATAAACGTTTATAATTGCTGTATCTTCTTGCCATATTGAACCATTGTTAATATACAATGTACTTTGCCTCTTACAAATTTTTAAGTCTAATTTATCTGATAATACTGTACCATCCNAGTGATGTCCAACTTTGCTTTATATATTTTGAAGATCTGTTGTTGGTTGCATAAACGTTTATAATTGCTGTATCTTCTTGCCATATTGAACCATTGTTAATATACAATGTACTTTGCCTCTTACAAATTTTTAAGTCTAATTTATCTGATAATACTGTACCATCCCTGCTCTCTTTTTATTGTCATTTTCATTGTTGTTCAGTTGCTCGGTCCTGTCCAACTCGTTAAGACCCCATGGACTGCAGCAAGCCAGGCTTCCCTGTCCTTCACCATTTCCCAGAGATTGCTCAAACGCATGTCTATTGAGTCACTGATGACATGCAAACATCTTGTCCTCTGTCATTCCCTTCTCTTCCTGCCTTCAATCTTTCCGAGCATCGGGGTCTTTTCCAGTGAGTCAGTTCTTCCCATCAGGTAACCAAAGTATAGGAACTTCAGCTTCAGCATCAGTCCTTTCAATGAATATTCAGGATTGATTTCCTTTAGGATTGACTGGTTNTTCTCTCTGGAGTGCAATGAAGTGTCCAGTAATGTGTTATGAGATGTCAGTGGGTTTGGAGTGACTTTGGGCAGCCTGTATATTGAAGCTCAGGGCTATGTTACTGTGTTGCTGGAGAATTTGTGTGGTATGTCTTGCTCTGGAACTTGTTGACCCTTGGGTGATACTTGGTTTCAGTGCAGGTATGGAGGCATTCAATGAGCTCCTGTTGATTAATGTTCCCTGGATTCAGGAGTTCTCTGGTGTTCTCAGGATTTGAACTTAAGCCTCCTGCCACTGGTTTTCAGTCTTAATCTTACAGTAGCCTCAAGACTTCTCCATCTCTACTTCACTTTCAAATAGTCCCTTGAACTGGCTTATATTTGTCAAGATCTATAGGCCCCTTCCTCTGTAGTTAGTGCTAACTATAGGGTTTTAATCTATTGCACCTGTCACTTCCACAGCAGTTCCCTCTTTTTTTGCTTCTTCTGTTTGCTGGTCTCTTCAGTGTCTAATTTCTGCCCTGACACAAAGAGGCAGTGGTGGACACTTTTTTAGGCTCCCTTGTTCAGTCGTTCTGTGGGGAGGGAGGAACACTGCAAACATATATCACTGGCATCTGTGGGGAGTGCTCACAGTGTCTCGGCCACACCGGGTTTGCCCCTGCTCACGGCGTGTGTGCTTTCCCTGTCTACACTGCTGAGGCTCTAGGTTGCTCTCCTGGGAACTGTCTGAGGCCAGCCCTGGGTTGTACGCACTTTTCAGGTTTAAGCCGCTCAGGTTCAGGCACTCAGGTATTCCACAAAGGCCCAGACTAGGTTGGGCCTGAGTTTTGTGCCCTTCCCAGCTCCAAGCAGCTCAGGTGACCAGGTGTTTGGTGAGCACGGTAGCTGTGACTCATCACCTCCCCCATCCCTGCTGCTCGGTTTTGTGGGTGTACAACCAGCACACCTTCTCAGGCGGATGTTGACTGTCCAGAATCCCAAGAAATCTTGGTTAGCAATGAAGCCTGCTTACAGTAAGGTAGATGATGCCTCTCTGGGGCTGCGATTGACCCCTTCCAGTTCTGGTTGCCCTTGCCTGCCTGTCTCTAGTGGGGGGTGGGCTGGTCCGCTGCAGGCTAGCTCTGCTCAGTCCTTTGTTCTGTGAGCGGGCCTGACGGTGTCTTACGTTAGGGCTTTTTGTGGGGTAGCTATTCCACAGTCTGGTTTGCTATCTCAAGTTGGTTCCCTCAGATTGCCCTTGGGGCATTCAGGCCTGGTCCTTACTCTAAGCAATGGAGCCCGAGCCTCCCTGCCCAGCCCCCACTTGCTAGTGGCAGATGCAAGCATCTGCACTGCCTCTCCACTGGGAGTTATCATTGGGCACATAATCTGTGGGTTTAAATTATGTATTTATTTTTCCTCCCTGTTATGTTGCCCTTTGAAGTTCCAAGGCTCACCACAGACTTGCCAGTGAGAGTATTTCCTGGTGTTTGGAAACTTCTCTCTTTTTCAAGACTCCCTTCCCGGGACGGATCTCCATCCCTGACTCTTTTGTCTCTCTTTTTATCTTTTATATTTGTTCCTACCTCCTTTCGAAGACAATGAGCTACTTTCTTGGGTGCCTGATGTCTTCTGCCAGCATTTGGAAGTTTTTTTGTGGAATTTACTCAGTGTTCAAATGTTCTTTTGATGAATTTGTGGAGAGAAAGTGGTCTCTCCATCCTATTCCTCTGCCATCTTAGGACCACCCCTTGTTGATAGTCTTATTATTTTGTTTATTTATTTTTAAAAATTTTATTGGAGTATAGTTGATTTACAATCGTGTTAGTTTTAAGTGTATAACAAAGTGACTCACTTATATATATACATATATCTACTCTTTTTTAGATTATTTTTCCATATAGGTGATTACAGAATATTGAGTAGAGTTCCCTGTGCTACACAGTAGATTCTTATTAGTTATCTATTTTATACATAGTAGTGTGTATTTGTTGATTCAAGTCTCCTAACTTAACCCCTCCTCTTCTTTACCTTCTGGTAACCATAAATTTGTTTTCTACATCTGTGACTCTACTCGTGTTTTGTAAATAAGTTCATTTGTACCATTTTTTTAAGATTCCACATACAAGTGGTATCATATGATATTTGTCTTTCTCTGTCTGACTTACTTCACTTAGTATGTTAATCTCTAGGCCCCCATCCATGTTGCTGCAAAAGGCATTATTTCATTCATTTTATGGCTGAATAATATTCTATTTTATATATGTATGACTTCCTTTGTATCTGCTCATCTCTCAATGTACATTCTTTAAACATTTTATTGGGGTATAATTGATTTACAATGTTGCACAGCAAAGGAAACTATAAGCACAATGAAAAGAAAACTCTCTGAATGGGAGAAAATATTTGCAAATGAAGTAACTAACAAGGAACTGGTCTCCAAAATATACAAACAAGCCATGTAGCTCAAAATAGAAAGAGAAAACAACCCAGTTAAAAAATGCGCAGAAGATATAAAGCCATTTCTCCAAAGAAGACATACAGATGGTTAAAAAGCACCTGAAAAGATGTTCAACATCACTAATTACTAGAGAAATGCAAATCAAAACTATAATGAGTTATCACTTCACACCAGTCAGAATGGCCATCATCAAAAAGTCTACAGGGAGGGAGGCAGCCTGTCCTCCAAATGCAGCGCCTGTGCTGGAGCAGGACAGCAGCAGATTGAAGCCCAGACTGCTGTGGTGGGAGTGGGGGGGCAGCCCGCTGCCCAGCGGCATGGAGACATGACCCCAGCTACCTGAGCAATCAGTCGGCCACATTCCCTACGGGTTTGGGGGCTTGAGTTTGATGCAGTAAACTCTGTCCAGTTTTCAAATCACACAGGCTACTCGAATTGGAAGGGCCAAGTGCCAAACCCAGACCAGCTCCATGATCTTTCTAGGAGCTGAAGCTGAACAACACCAATCAGGATGATTGCATTCTCAGGGGCTATGGGTGAGACAAGTCCTTCCTGGCCATGGTGGTGGACATCCTGAGGGAGCTTTAGCAGCAGAACTCCAGGCTCATGTACATGTGCAACCCCGTGATGGGAGACCAGCATAATCGCTGTCTCTTATACACATCTCCTTGTTCAGTCGTGGAAAGTTGTAGTTTTCTAGAATTTGTCCATATCTTCCACATTGTCCATTTTATTGGCACATAATTGCTGATAGTAGTCTCTTATGATCCTTTGTATTTCTGTGTTGTCATCTCTCCATTTTCATTTCTAATTTTATTGANTGGAGAAGGAAATGGCAACCCACTCCAGTGTTCTTGCCTGAAGAATCCCAGGGACAGCAGAGCCTGGTGTACTGCCATCTGTGGGATCACACAGAGTTGGACATGACTGAAGCAACTTAGCAGCAGCAGTTTTTATTATTTTGAGGTATGTTCCTTCTATTCCCACTCTCTGGAGAGTTTTTATCATAAATGGATGTTGAATTTTGTCAAAAGCTTTCTCTGCATCTATTTAACTAATCATATGGCTTTTATTTTTCAATTTATTAATGCAGTGAATTACATTGATTGATTTTCAGATATGGAAGAATCCTTGCATCCCTGGGATAAAGCCCACCTGGTCATGGTGTATGAACTTTTTAATGTTTTGTTGGATTCTGATTGCTAGAATTTGGTTAAGGATTTTTGCATCTATGTTCATCAGTGATATTGGCTTGACTTTTTCTGTGTGTGTTGCATCTTTGTCAGATTTTGGTATTAGGATGATGGTGGCCTCATAGAATGAATTTGGAAGTTTGCCTTCCTCTGCAATTTTCTTGAAGACTTTGAATAGGATAGGCGTTAGCTCTTCTCTAAATTTTTGGTAGAATTCAGCTGTGAAGCCATCTGGACCTNCTTGCATCCCTGGGATAAAGCCCACTTGGTCATGGTGTATGATCTTTTTAATGTGTTGTTGGATTCTGATTGCTAGAATTTTGTTAAGGATTTTTGCATCTATGTTAATCAGTGATATTGGCCTGTACTTTTCTTTTTTTGTGGTGTCTTTGTCAGGTTTTGGTATTAGGGTGATGGTGGCCTCATAGAATGGAAGTATTCCTTCCTCTGCAATTTTCTGGAAGAGTTTGAGTAGGATAGGTATTAGCTCTTCTCTAAATTTTTGGTAGAATTCAGCTGTGAAGCCATCTGGACCTGGGCTTTTGTTTGCTGGAAGATTTCTGATTACAGTTTCAATTTCCGTGCTTGTGATGGGTCTGTTAAGATTTTCTATTTCTTCCTGGTTCAGTTTTGGAAAGTTGTACTTTTCTAAGAATTTGTCCTTTTCTTCCACGTTGTCCATTTTATTGGCATATAATTGCTGATAGTAGTCTCTTATGACCCTTTGGATTTCGGTGTTGTCCGCTGTGATATCTCCATTTTCATTTCTAATTTTATTGGTTTGGTTTTTCTCCTTTTGTTTCTTGATGAGTCTGGCTAATGGTTTGTCAATTTTATTAATCCTTTCAAAGCACCAGCTTTTGGCGTTGTTGATTTTTGCTATGGTCTCTTTTGTCCATCAGCAGATGAATGGATAAGAAAGCTGTGGTATATATACACAATGGAGTATTACTCAGCCATTAAAAAGAATACATTTGAATCAGTTCTAACGAGGTGGATGAAACTGGAGCTGATTATACAGAGTGAAGTAAACCAGAAAGAAAAACACCAATACAGTATACTAACACATTATATGGAATTTAGAAAGATGGTAATGATAACCCTGCATGCAAGACAGCAAAAGAGACACAGATGTATAGAACAGACTTTTGGACTCTGTGGGAGAGGGCGAGGGTGGGATGATTTGGGAGAATCGCATTGAAACATGTAAACTATCATATAAGAAATGAATCGCCAGTCTATGTTCAATACAGGATATAGGATGTTTGGGGCTGGTACACGGGGATGATCCAGAGAGATGATATGGAATGGGAGGTGGGAGGGGGGTTCAGGATTGGGAACTCATGGTGGATTCATGTCAGTGTATGGCAAAACCAATACAGTATTGTAAAGCAAAATAAAGTAAAAATAATTTTTTTAAAAATAAATAAAATCACATTTCACAGGACACATATACATGAAAAACTAAAAAAAAAAAAAAAAAAGAATATCACAGTGTACTGGGATACTGAGAGCTGGTTTTCTAAAGAAGGCTGAGAGTCAAAGGATTGATGCTTTTGAATTGTGGTGCTAGAAAAGACTTTTAAGAGTCCCTAGGACGGCAAGGAGATCACCAGTCAATCCTGAAGGAAATCAACCCTGAATGTTCATTGGAAGGACTGATGCTGAAGGTGCAGGTCCAATACTTTGGCCACTTGATGGAAACAGTGGATTCATTGGAAAAGACCTTGATGCTGGGAAAGATTAAAGGCAAAAGAAGAGGGCAACAGAGGATGACATGGTTGGATAGCATCACCAACCCAATGGACATGAGTTTGAGCAAATTCTGTCCTTCTGTGAAGGACAGGGAAGCATGGCTTGCTGTTGTCCATGGGGTTGCACAGAGTCAGACACGACTTAGTGACTGAACAGCAGCAACAATGGGGTACTGAAAGCTTGTTTTGTAGTCACAACATCCTGGTGGCAGACACAGGCTTTAGACTTCCATGTAGTCTATCCTTGTCTTTTTCTTTGGTTATTAATCTGTATCTACTGAGTAATTCCTTTCCTTGACATTCTCAAAATGTAAAATATTAGCTTACAGATATGGGAAGCCATCAACACTTTCCTGGGAATTGCTATAAGAGAAAAATAAATATTTGATTGCAATGTTATCAAGTATTTACTAAAGGCTTGCCTCGAAATTATGAAAATATATTGGAGGAAGTGGTTGATTCTGTCACGTGGAAAGGGAATTAAATCTTTTTTTCTCAAAGAAATCATTGACCCCAGTGTATGAACAATATCAAATATTTACATTTTAAGGGGAATTTAACTGAATCAACTATTAACAAAATGTCATCTAAAGATTGTGGCAGGTAATAATACTTCAATTGTTTGACATACAACATACAAAATTCTTTTCCCAAGAACTAGATATATTGAGGCTAAAGAAGTATATTTATTCTGTGGTTATGGCCTTTCTATTTTGTTAGTGTTAAAATTCTTTCCACTTTGCTGTACATCTAAAGTGACACAGCAATGTAGATCAACTATACTCCAATATAATTTTTTAATGTTTTTCATGTAAAATGATATGGATTATAGATGGTCAATTTTAGCTTCTTAGTCTTTAACTGATAAATTTGGTAACTTTATATTCTTTCTCATGAAGTAAATGAATTTTATGTGAGGGGTAAGTTTATGATCTTTGCTGAGCCTAATCTAGCCCTGAAAAAACCAAAGTCTTCATCTCTAATGAGCAAATATTTAGGCAGGAACACAACTAAACTGTCCTCCTAAACGACACAGAAGCAACCCTAGAGAATTTAGAAAACAAGCAAAATTCTCAACTTGGCAGGGAACACTTCATTCCAAGAAGCTCATGGAAGGAGAGAAAGATAAGAGAAAGCTCCTTCACTCCTTAGAAGGAAAATTCAGGGGCTATTACAGTTTTGCGAAAAGTCTCCCGTCTCTTTCCCTTTGGGGTTACATGCTTATTGTACAACTATCTCTTCTTTCCGTGATGTCCATTTTGCTTTATGTATTGTGAAGGTGTGTTGTTAGTTGCATAAACATTTATAAATGCTGTATCTTCTTGCCATATTGAAGCATTGTTAATATACAATGTACTTTGCCTCTTACAAATTTTTAAGTCTAATTTATCTGATAATACTATACCATCCCTGCTCTCTTTTTATTGTCATTTTCATTGTTGTTCAGTAGCTCGGTCATGTCCAATTCTTTAAGACCCCATGGACTGCAGCAAGCCAGGCTTCCCTGTCCTTCACCATTTCCCAGAGATTGCTCAAATGCATGTCCATTGAGTCACTGATGACATGCAAACATCTTGCCCTCTGTCATTCCCTTCTCCTCCTGCCTTCAATCTTTCCCAGCATTGGCGTCTTTTCCAAAGAGTCAATTCTTCCCATCAAGTGACCAAAGTATAGGAACTTCAGCTTCAGCATCAGTCCTTTCAATGACTATTCAGGATTGATTTCCTTTAGGATTGACAGGTTTGATCCCCTTGCAGTCCAAGGGACTCCCAAGAGTCTTCTCCAACACTATAGTTCAAAAGCATCATTTCTTATGTGCTCCGCTTTCTTAATCGTCCAACTCTCACATTCATACATGACTACTGGAAAAACCATAGCTTTGACTAGATGGACCTTCATCTGCAAAGTAATGTCTTTGCTTTTTAATATGCTGTCTAGGTTTGTCATAGCTTTTTTTTCGAAGATGCAAGCGTCTTTTAATTTCATGGCGGCAGTCACCATCTGTAGTGATTTTGGAGCCCAAGAAAAGAAAGTCTCTCACGGTTTCCTTTGTTCCCCCATCTATTTGCCAAGAAGTGATGGAATGGATGCCATGATCTTTGTTTTTAGAATGTTGAGTTTAAAGCCAGCTTTTTCACTCTCCTCTTTTACTTTCATCAAGAGGCTCTTTAGTTTTTCTTTGCTTTCTGCCATAAGAGTGATGTCATCTGCATATCTGAGGTTAATGATATTTCTTCCAGCAGTCTTGATACCAGCTTGCACTTCATCCAGCCAGGCATTATGCACGATGTACACTGTATATAAGTTAAATAAGCAGGGTAACAATATGCAGGCGTGATGCACACCTTTCTCTATTTTGAACAAGTTTATTGTTCCATGTCTGGTTCCAACAGTTGCATCTTAACCTGCACACAGATTTCTCATGAGTGGTAGGTAAGGTGGTCTGGTATTCCCATCTCTTTAAGAATTTTCCACAGTTTGTTTCATCCACGCAGCAAAGGCTTTAGCATAATCAATAAAGCAGAAGTACACGTTTGTCTGTAATTCTCTTGCTTTTTCTATGATCCAACAGATGTTAACTATTTAATCTCTGGTTCCTAAATTGAATTTAATTGATATTTATAGAGCTACAAGTTGAGCTTTGGTAAATTTAAGAAAATTGAAATCATCTCAAGCATCTTTTCTGATGACAGGACTATGAGATTAGAAATAAACCACAAGAAAAAAAAATCTCTGAGAATTACAAGGTTGTGGTAGCTAAACAACATGCTGCTAAACAACCACTGGATCACTGAAGGAATAAAAAGATGTCTAGAGACAAATTAAAACGAAAGCTAAATGGGCCAAAACTTACAGGATGCAGCAAAAGCAGTTCAAAGAAGGAAGTTTATAGCAATACAGTCTTACCTCAAGAAAAATTTGAAATAAACAACTTAACCTCACACCTAAAACAACTAGAGAAAGAAGAACAAGCAAAGCCTATAATTAGTAGAAGGAAGGAAATCATAAATATCATAGTAGAAATAAATAAAATAGAGACAAGGAAAACAATTGCAAAGATCAATGAAACTAAAAGCAGGTTCTCTGAAAAGATAAACAACATGGATAAATATTTAGCCAGACTCATCAAGGAAAAAAAAAAGGGAGAGGACTCAGATCAGTAAAATTAGAAATGAAAACGGTTAAGTTACAACTGACTCCATAGAAATACCAAGAATAAGAGACTACTGTGAACAACTGTATGCCAATAAAATGGACAACCTGGAAGAAATGGACAAGTTCTTAGAAGGGTATAGTCTCCCAAGACTGAACCAGTAAGATACAGAAAATATAAGAACAGGCCAAGCACTAAAATTGAAGCCGTGATTGAAAACTTCCCAACAAACAAAAGTCTAGGACCTGACAACTTCACGGGTGAATTTTATCAAACATTTAGGGAAGAGTTATCAAACCTTTATACCTCTGAAACTGTTGCAAAAAGTTGCAGAGAAAGGAAAACTTCCTAATTCATTTCATGAGGACACCATCACCCTTATACCAAAACCAGACAAAGATACCACAAAAACAGAAAATTACAGGCTAATATCACTGATGAAGGTAGATGTAAAAATCCTCAACAAAATACTAGCAATCTGTATCCAACAATACGTTAAAAAATATCATACACCTTGATCAAGTGGGATTCATCCCAGGGGTGCAAGGAACTTGCAACAACTACAAATCAGTCAATGTGATGCACCATATCAACAATTTGAATAATACCACATGATCATCTCAATAGATGCAGAAAAGGCTGTCGACAAAACTCAGCACCATTTATGATAAGACTCTCCAGAAAGTGGGCCTAGTGGGTGCATAGCTCAACATAATAAAGGCCATACATGACAAACCTACAGCTTGCATCATCAGGTCAGTTCAGTTCAGCCTCTGAGTCATGCTCAACTGTTTGCAACCCCATGGACTGCAGCACGCCAAGCCCCCCTGTCCATCACCAACTCCCAGAGTTTACTCAAACTCGTGTCCATTGAGTCAGTGATGCCATCCAACCATCTCATTCTCTGTCATCCCCTTCTCCTCCAGCCTTCAATCTTTCCCAGCATCAGGGTCTTTTCCACAGAGTCAGTTCACATCATGTGGCCAAAGTATTGGAGCTTCAGCTTCAGCATCAGTCCTTCTAATGAATATTCAGGACTCATCTCCTTTACAATGGACTGGTTGGATCTCCTTACAGTCCAGGGGACTCTTAAGAGTCTTCTCCAACACACAGTCCAAAAGCATTAATTCTTCAGTGCTCAACTTTCTTTATAGTCCAACTCTCACATCCATACGTGACTACTGGAAAAACCACAGCCTTGACTACACGGACCTTAGTCGGCAAAGTAATGTCTCTGCTTTTTAATATGCTATCTAGGCTGATCATAACTTTCCTTCCAAGTAGTAAGCGTCTTTTAATTTCATGGCTGCAGTCACCATCTGCAGTGGTTTGGGAGCCCAAAAAATGAAGTCTGACACTGTTTCCACTGTTTCTGCATCTATTTGCAATGAAGTGATGGGACCAGATGCCATGATCTTCGTTTTCTGAATGTTGAGCTTTAAGCCAACTTTTTCACTCTCTTCTTTCACTTTCATCAACAGGCTCTTTGGTTCCTCTTCACTTTCTGCCATGAGTGATGTCATCTGCATAACTGAGGTTATTGATATTTCTCCCAGCAATCTTGATTCTAGCTTGTGCTTCATCCAGCTTGGCATTTCTCATGATGTATTCTACATATAAGTTAAATAAGCAGGGTGACAATATGCAGCCTTGATGTACTCCTTTTCCTATTTGGAACCAGTCCAGTTGTGCCATGTCCAGTTCTAACTGTTGATTCCTGTTGTGCCATGTCCAGTTCTAACTGTTGATTCCTGACCTGCGTACAGATTTCTCAAGAGGCAGGTCAGGTAGTCTGGGATTCCCATCTCTTTCAGAATTTTCCACAGTTTATTGTGATCCACATAGTCAAGGCTTTGGCATAGCCAATAAAGCAGAAATAGATATTTTTCTGGAATTCTCTTGCTTTTCCAGCAGATATTGGCAATTTGATCTCTGGCTCCCCTGCCTTTTCTAAATCCATCTTGAACATCTGGAAGTTCACAGTTCACGTACTGTTAAAGCCTTGCTTGGAGAATTTTGAATATTACTTTACTAGCGTGTGCGATGGGTGCAATTGGGCGGTAGTCTGGGCATTCTTTGGCACTGTCTTTCATTGGGATTAGAATGAAAACTGACCTTTTCCAGTCTGGTAGCCACTGCTGAGTTTTCCCAATTGGCTGGCATATGAAGTCAGCAGTTCCACAGCATCATCTTTCAGGATTTGAAATAGCGCAACTGGAATGCCATCACCTCCACTAGCTTTGTTCGTAGTGATACTTCCGAAGGCCCACTTGACTTCACATTCCAAGATGTCTGGGTCTAGGTGAGTGATCACACCATCGTGGTTATCTGGGTCAGGAAGATCTTTTCTGTATACTTCTTCTGTGTATTCTCGCCACCTCTTCTTAATATCTTCTGCTTCTGTTAGGTCCATACCATTTCTGTCCTTTATCGAGCCCATCTTTGCATGAAATGTTCTCTTGGTATCTCTAATTTACTTAAATTAGAGCTAGCATCATACTCAGTGGTGAAAAGCTGAAAGCATTCCCTCTGAGATCAGGAACAAGACAAGACAGGACAAGGATGTCCATTCTCACCACTTTTATTCAGCACAGTTTTGGAGGATAGCTATAGCAATCAGAGAAGAAAAAGAAGTAAAGGGAATCCAAATTGGAAAAGAAGAAGTTGAACTGTCAATTTTTGTAGAGGACATGATATTCTACATAGAAGGTCCTAAAGATCCTATCAGAAAACTACTAGAGCTCATCAATGAATTTGGTAAAGTTGCAGGCTACAAAATTAATACACAGAAATCTATTGTATTTGTATACACTAAGAGCGATAGATCAAAAAGAGAAATTCAAGAAGCAATTCCATTTACCATTGCATCAAAAAGAATAAAATGCCTAGGAACAAACCTGCCTAAGGAGACAAAAACCTGTGCTTTGAAAACTATAAGATGCTGATTTAAAAAAATCACAGAAGATATAAACAGATGGAAAGATACACTATGATCATGCATTGGAAGAATCAATATTGTCGAAATGACTATACTACCCAAGGAAATCTACAGATTCAAAGCAACCCCTATGAAATTACCAATGGCAATTTTCACAGAACTAGA
>SJYV01031390.1:0-42310 GCA_006410875.1 Neotragus pygmaeus
GACAAAGAGCAAAGAGTCGGATGATTGAGCAACTGAACTGAATCTAATACTCTCCTGTGACAACAATGACTAAGGTACAACCTTAGGGAGCATAGTAGCATGTACCAAGTAAAAGATGTCAAAGATTCACACTGAACACTATTACAGTTTGCATAATTTTATTCTCACATTTGTATATGTTTGTGAATGCCTGCTAAGAAAGGCTATTCAGACAATGCCCTAAGATCATTTAGAAAACAATTCAAGGCTGATTGGGAGATAAAATGACTCAATCATTTTAAAGAGACAGACTTAATGAGTTCAGTGGTTTCCTTAAGCACAATTTATTTTATATATATTTTTAAACTTTGCAAGTTCAAAATGATAAAAAGCAGCAATTTAATTTTATTGCCATGTCTCTTATCATTTCAGAAAAAAAATATCTAGGCCAAATCTAAATTTAAGAAATATGTAAGTGATTCTCACTTGTCCCATAGTAAACTCTGACCTCTATGTCAGCCAAGCTAAGAAATACAGAACATAGACTGTTCCAATTCAAATTAAAGAAGTCCGTCTCATTGAAAGGCTGCAGAAAGGTATTCTGTCGAGTGTACAAGATTTTAAATGAGAGTTTACCACTCATCCTCCTTGCTTTTTTCCTCAGTGATTTTTTTAAAATACCAGAAATGCTTTCAAACTTCTGCCAGAAAATGAGTTTCTCTATAGAACCACAGAGCTCCTTTGAGTAGCATATAAAAGATATTCCACGAGGATGGTATCAGTGGTCACAGAAGCATGTTTTTAATTGAATATACATGTATTAGCTTTTTATTATTCTTGTGTATTAAAATGTTTCAGTGATTCCAAGTACATTTCTTAAAAAACAAAATTATACCCAAAGAAATTTCAATGCAAAGTTAGCTGCAGCCTTACAGAATCCTTGAATTCTTAACCTAGAAAGTAGGCACTAGTTGAGGCAAACCTGGTAACTCCCATTTCAGCAAACACTTTGTCTTCTCTTATATTTGTTTATATTCCCCCACCTCTTTGCTTTAATCACCGGTCTGCTGTTCTTTTCTTTGTGTATATTCCTTCCCTTAGATACCTCTTTTACTTCTAAAGCTTTAATCTCACTTCTCTACATATGGCTTCCAAAGCCTTCATCAACATAAACTCTCTTCAGTACTCCAGAAACATAGCTATATTGTGTGTGTGTGTGTGTGTGTGTGTGTGTGTGTGTGTGTAAATAGTGGACATTTCTTATTACAAATCTACTCATCTTCTCAATTTCAAATGTCAGGGCCCAAAGTCAATATTGTATCTATCAATCTTCAGTCCTTTTAAAATGTCCTCATTACTGTTGATCAAAATATTGAGGTCTCCTGTAGATCAGAGTGGTGATAATGAGAGAGAAGGTGTTCTTGAACCAGCCCGGTGTAGTCAATCTGGAGTGACATTAACAATGAAAGTTCTAAAAGGTGCTCAACCTAGACATTGTTCTGTGTCAGGAACAGATCTATTCTCCCCATATGACCAAGGAGTTAGTAATACGCTTCCCAAATGATATCATCTCTGTTTCTCTCTCCCTTTATCTGAATCCACATGTTACTTGTGGTTTCAACCATCACTTTTTACATCATTTAGATAACATTTTTCAGTAAGGTCAATAATTTTTCAGATATGTTATCTGAAAAACACCAAACAAGCTTCTACTAACTGCCTGAAGAATTACGTTCTTCACCACTCCTATATAAAGCCTTAGAGCTTTGATTATACTGTCCCTGGGGTTTGTTTTTTCATTTAAGTAGAAATATTCCTAGAAATTTCTCATAGAACTAGACTGTGTAATAGAGAATACTCTTCTAGAGACATTCTGATTTCATTCCTTCTAGATTAGTGATGGAAAAGGAAGAATACTCACCATATTTTATTATGATTTCAAATTCAAATAATAATAATAATTAATTTCAGTTCAGTTCAGTCACTCAGTCATGTCAGATTCTTTGCAAGACCATGAACTGCAGCACACCAGGCTCCCTATCCTTTACTAGCTCCTGGAGTTTGCTCAGACTAATATCTACTGAGTCCCTGATACCATCCAACCATCTCATCCTCTGTTGTCCCCTTCTCCTCCTGCCCTCAATCTTTCCCACCATCAGAGTCTTTATCAATGAGATGGCCCTTCACATCAGATGCCAAAGAACCAGAGCTTCAGCTTTAGCATCAGTCCTTTCAGCAAATATTTAGCACTGATTTCCTTTAGATTGTCTTGCTTGATCTCCTTGCTGTCCAAGGGAGTTTCAAGTATTTTTTGCAGCACCATAATTCAAAAGCATCAGTTTTTCAGTGCTCAGCCTCCTTTTGGTCCAACTCTTACATACATAATGACTAACTGGAAAAACCATAGCTTTGACTACATGGACCTTTGTTGGCAAAGCAATGTCTCTTTTTTAATATGCTGTCTAGGTTTGTCATATCTTTTCTTCCAAGAAGCAAGCATCTTAATTTTGTGACTGCAGTCACGGTTGGCATTGATTTTGGAGCCCAAGAAAACAAAATCTGTTACTGTTTCTACTTCTTCCCCATCTATTTGCTATGAAGGGATGGGACCAAATGCCCAAAGCTATTTGACTTTTTCTCCTTATGATTAGTCAGGTCTCCTATCAGATGCCTTATTCCCAGGCTTCATGAGATGCTTTCCATGTAAGTCACAATCCTTCTTTTCTGTGTTCTTAAAAAATAGGTTAGAAATATCAATTTTGCTGTTTATTAGTGAGGACCATGACTCACACAAAAACAATATAGAGGACATTCATCATCTAGTAAACTGTTGGAGGCTATGCTGAAACTGAAGAATTTATTTGATATTTTAGGTAGCTCAGTGGTAAAGAACCTTTCTAATGCAGAGACACAGAAGATGTGGGTTTAATCCCTGGGTCAGGAAGATCCCTTGGAGGAGGAAATAGCAACCCACTTCAGTATTCTTACCTGGGAAATCCCATGGATAGAGGATCCTGGCGGGCTACGGTCCACATGGTTGCAAAGAGTTGGACATGACTAAACACACCTGTTGAAATATAATTGACACACAATTAGTTGTGTGTATTTAAAGTGGAGAATTTTATAGTTTTGAAATATATGTATGTTTGTGAAACACTACACTCACAGTAATTAACATAATCATAATCCTTTTAACTTCCTTCTGTTCTTCTGTGATTCTTTCCACCTGCCTTTCCCTATCCACCTCTTCTCACCCAAACAATCACTGATCAGCTGTTATTTACATATTAATTTGCTTTTTCTTGAATGCAAATTACATGAAATTAACACCATGTACTCTTTTGATCTGGGTTTTTCACTTACCATGATTATTTTGAAATACATCCATGCATTTTCATGAATTGTAGCTCATTTATTTTGATTAATAATATTCCAGTGTGTGGATGTACCACAGTTTATTTATCCATTTTGGGTAGTTTCTAGTTTTGGATGACTATAAATAAAGCTGCTATAAATATCTATCTATCTATCTATCTATCTATATACCTTTGTATGGACATGCAATTTTATTTCTTTTGGATAAATACCAATGGAATACAATACATATGGCAGATATGTTTAACTTTGTAAGTTGCTACCAAACAATTTTCCAAAGTGGTTGTACCATTTTACATTTCTACCAGCAATGTATGAGTGTTTCAGTTTATCCATCCTCAACAATAATTGATATATTAGTTTTTAAAATTTCAGCTACTCTGATAGATATGTACTGGTAGCTTATGTCTTTTTTCTATGTGTGTTTTATATAGATATCATTTTTATTGAAATGTAGTTGACATACAATATCGTGTTAGTTTCAGATGCATAGCAAAGTGATTCAGTTATATATATATAACTGAATATACCTATGTATATATTCTCTTTTTACGTTCTCTTCCTTATAGGTTACTACGGAATACTGAATATAGTTCCCTGTGCTATATAGTCAGTCCCTGTTGGTCTCATGTAGCTTTAAATTGCTTTTTCCTAATAGAAAAGATGTTTAGCATCTTTTCAAGTGATATTGGCCAGGTACTTCTTTTGTGAAGTAACATCTAAAGTATTTAACCCGTTTTTTAATATCCTTATGCATTCTGGGCAAAAATAATTTATTAGATATGTGATTTATAATTATATACTCCTCACCTGTGACTTGAATGTTTGATTTTTGAGAAAAAAGTCTTAATTTTGATTAAGGCCAACTTAGTGATTTTTGTCGTTGTTTTCTTTTTTTGCTTTCGGTGTTATATATTAGAAACTATTGTTTACTCCAAGGTCACAGAGATTTCCTCTTTTATTTTATTTTAGATGTTTTACAAGCTGTAAATTTTATATTTAGGTCTATGATCTGTTTCTATTTAACTTTTGCATGTGATGTATGATATAATAGCCAGAATCCATAATATTAGTACATTTGACTGTTAAAAACAAATAGTGAATTGAACTGCTCTGGTCCACTTCCTAGACATTTTTCAGTAAAGATGTACTACTTACAGAGTCAATTCCTAGGTAGATTGATAAGAAGTCCAGGGCCCCCAAGGTAGAGAAAGGGGTCCAGAACCCCTGAGGAGAAAGGGGTCTGGAGCTCTCAAGGAGAAAAGGACAAACGCTTTTTCTACATTGCTTTGTCTTAGTCAGCTTCCTTGGTGTCTCAGAGTTAAAAGCTTCTGCCTGCCATGTGGAGACCTGGGTTAGATCCCTGGGTTGGGAAGCTCCCCTGGAGAAGGAAATGGCAACCCATTCCAGTATTCTTGCCTGGAGAGTCCCATGGACAGAGGAGCCTGGTGGGCTACAATCCACGGGGTCGCAAAGAGTGGGAGATGACTGAGCTAGCAACTTAACTCTTTCTTAGTCAATATAACAATGTTGCTGGAGGACATGATTTTCCTTAACAAGAAACTTTTGACTAGTCTTGTTATCTTAAGACATATATTATGGGAGTGGGTCTTATAAGACCTTTCAATTGTTAGTTCTAATCTTGTTAATTTAAGATGTATGTTGTGGGAGTGGGTCTCGTAAAAGTATATAAGGTCTTGATAAGACTAGTGAGGGGGGCACTCTCTGTCTCACTTCTGATGTCAGAAGCTTTCTCTATCCTTTTTTCACTTTAATAAAACTGTGCTACACAAAAGCCCTTGAGTGATCAAGCCTGGTCCCTGGCCCCAAAGCTAGGTCTTCTTCTTCAGAGATCACAAATCTGACATTGTTCACCGTAGGCTATCACTACTACACAGTCTGCCTGCTTGGTCGAATCTAGATGCAGAGCCATGAATACAGAGAGCCCACTATAAAGTTATACACAGAGTTTCAACTGTGTGGATGGTTGTAGCCCTTAGCCCTTTCACTCTGTGTGGGTCAAATGTACTGTATTCTGGCCATTATGCTTTATGTCACAATATAATAAGCAAACCTAAGGAGCATGGGAAAATATGAAGGTAAGAAAATATATAATAGAGTCATGATAGAAAAAAGTTGTCATATGCTTGACTGATGACTTCTATGCTGGATCCAATGAATTTAACTGCTTAAATTCCGGTTGGGTAAAACATAGCTTGATAGTAGAAATAAGTATGAACAAAAGAAATTAGTAATTTTAATGATCTTAAGAGCAATAATAATAAGCCATTTCATTTGCAGATATATTATTTTGCTATGATATTAGTGTACTATACAGAATCATTCAAAGTCTGTTCTCATCTTCTTTACCAATTTTGTTTTCCAAACTTATTCTTCATGAACTCTAAACTGCATTCATCCCTCATGGATTCACAGCTTTTCTTCAGCATGCCATAGTTTTTCTTCAAATTTCATATATTGAAAGCTAGGGACTGATGTCATGCTCTTCCAACTCAGACATTCCTAGTCTTCAAGTTCAATTATTATCCTATTGTGAAGACTTCTGCCTTTTACAGAAGCCACTGCTCTCTAGGCAGAGTAAGTTGATATATCTCTGGTGGCTCAGAGGTTAAAGCACCTGTCCCATTGTGGGAGACCTGGGTTCAATCCCTGGGTTGGGAAGATCCCCTGGAGAAGGAAATGGTAACCCACTCCAGGATTCTTGCCTGGAAAATCCCATGGACGGAGAAGCCTGGTAGGCTATAGTCCATGGGGTCGCAAAGAGTCGGACACGACTGAGCAACTTCACTTTCACTTTCAGCAAATTAAATATATCTTTGTTCCAGCACTCTGTGTACCACAGTATTTTGCTTCCTGTACCATGCTACACTGTGAACACTCTTCAAGTAGAAAGGCCCTATATCGAGCTCTACTCTTTAATACACATCAGAGCAGAGTTCAATAATGAAGAGCAAAGATAGACGATTCAAAAACTCAGCTTTGTTCTTTTCTTTTAAATGAATGAATAAAGAAGAGGTGGTATATATACATATATATATATTCGTGTGTGTGTGTATATATATATATATATATATATATATATATATACAATGGAATACTATTCAGTCATAAAATGAATGATTTTTTTTTTCATTCTGAAAACATGGATAGAGCTTGAAGGTATTATGTAAAGTAAAACAATTTAGGTAGAGAAAGAAAATTATAGTACAATTTCACTCATAGCTGGAATAAAAATAAATAAATAAATAAATAAAAACATGTAGACACAAAGAACAGAGGAAAAGGGTTGGGGGAGGGTGAAATGGGTAAAGGAAGTCAACTGTATGGTGATGGTTGGAAACTGATTTTTTGGTGGTGAGCACCTTGTTAGTGTACACAGAATGTTGTACACATGACAGTTATATAGTATTATAAATTAGTTACCTTAATAAAAATGAATTAAAGAGTTCAGTTTGCAAACAATTGAACAGTCTGAGGGATTTTATTTGTAGAAAATTTATCAAAAGCTAGGCTATCTGATGCTAAAGCTGAAACTCCAGAACTTTGGCCACCTCATGCGAAGAGTTGACTCATTGAGAAAGACTCTGATGCTGGGAGGGATTGGAGGCAGGAGGAGAAGGGGACGACAGAGGATGGGATGACTGGGTGGCATCACTGACTTGATGGACGTGAGTCTGAGTGAACTCCGGGAGCTGGTGATGGACAGGGAGGCCTGGCGTGCCGCGATTCATGGGGTCGCAAAGAGTCAGACACGACTGAGTGACTGAACTGAACTGAACTGAGGTTATCTGAAAGACTCTGTGTGTGGAAATGGGATCACATTATATAGATTTAGACACTAGTATTATGGACATAAGATAGATATGAGATACTTGGGGTTAGATATTAGAGGAGTTTGCTTTTATACAGTTAAAAGTTGCCTGGAAAAAAAATGACTTTTAAAGATATTTTTAAAAATATCATTAAAAAATATTATTTTAAGAAGCTTATTCTGTTCTGCAGTTTGTTCAATATATGTTCTATAAATACTTGGCAGGCATATTACAGATGAAACTAAAACATTTGGTGAGTCTAGATGAAGTCCATCTACTAACATTTCTGACTGTTTAAATTTGGAAACTTGAACTCTCTATTCAGACTTTGTCCAAGACATTGTTTTACAAATGTCTTTTCTTTCTTTGGTTTCCCACCCTCCCCTTACTTTCCATTATATTTCATTTCAGTACTACTATCAGGCTCTAAAAGAGTGAATTCCAGCAACTAACGCAGTTTAGCTTCTTAATGGGCATGTCTACTTCCAATTCATGTCTTTTCTAATTTATTATTTACAACAGAGCAATGTCTTGAAGACTTTTGCAATGTTATCCCCGTCTACCTACAGGATCAGGTCGGTGATTAGAAGTTATTGAGCATGTACAATGCTAATTACTTCTACCATCCGTCATCTCATTTATCTCATTTAATCTTCACAACAAGCCTGTGAGGTATTGGTAATATACTTATTTTACAGCTGGTGAAATTTGCCCAAGGTAATGTAGTTAGTAAGTGATGAAGATGGGAATCTTTCTGGTTTGATTCCAAAACTGTTAAGGATTATTTACATTCTCTTTGAACACCTTATTCTGACTCTCAGTAACTGCATTTTGTTCATACTATTTATCCACTCCTATTTTCCACTGGTTTTTGTCCTATATTAATTTATTTCTGATGAGTCGATTAGTTCTCTACCGCCTGAATGTGTCTCATGTATTCTTCATATAATATGATAACTTTCTTAGTTTTTTGAACTTTAGTTTCCTCTTCTGTAAAAGTAGGGAAATACTACTTATTTCTTGAGGCTTTTGTGGGGGTTAGCTGAAAAAACCTTGCATAAAGTATAGAACAGACACATGGTATGCTTTAAATAAATGTAAACTGTTATTATCCTTATTACTGTTACACATTCTAGTAACAATTCATGAATGGGGTGTATAAGTAAATATATGTTAGAAATGTGTTATAAAAAAGGACCATGCAAATTCTCATTTGAACCTCATAGATGTTCATATTACACTGTGATTCCATTGTGAACAGGATCCATGAATGCAGACTCACTGAGTTATTTGTAGTCTATCTTGCACAGGTACTTAACAAAAATTCCTTTGAGTGGTATTTATTTAAATTAGCCTATGTTAAAGCCCATAACATGAATTGCTTAATGTAGCATTAGCTTAATGTGAAGTAGATTCAAATATTGTATATTGAATTTTAAAAACTAAATATTGAGATATTTTGGCACTTCTTCCACTTGGTTTTAAGGCATATTAAAGCAAATCTGATTAATTTAAATATTATAAAAAATAAATGATAATGCTATCTAGAAAAATTAGAAAAATGCTTCAGTTCAGTTCAGTTGCTCAGTCATGTCCGACTCTTTGTGAAGCCAAGAATTGCAGCATGACAGGCCTCCTTGTCCATCACCAACTCCTGGAGTTCACTCAAACTCATGCCCATCGAGTCGGTGATGCCATCCAGCCATCTCATCCTTGGTCGTCCCCTTCTCCTCCTGCCCCCAATCCCTCCCAGCATCAGGGTCTTTTCCAATGAGTCAACTCTTCGCATGAAGTGGCCAAAGTACTGGAGTTTCAGGTTTAGCACTAGTCCTTCCAAAGAACACCCAGGACTGATCTCCTTTAGGATGGACTGGTTGGACCTCCTTGCAGTCCAAGGGACTCTCAAGAGTCTTCTCCAACACCACAGTTCAAAAGCATCAATTCTTCGGCACTCGGCTTTCTTTATAGTCCAGCTCTCACATCCATACATGACCACTGGAAAAACCATAGACTTGACTAGATGGACCTTTGTTGGCAAAATAATGTCTCTGCTTTTGAATATGCTATCTAGGCTGGTCATAAATTTTCTTCCAAGGAGTAAGTGTCTTTTAATTTCATGGCTGCAGTCACCATCTGCAGTTATTTTGGAGCCCCCTCCCCCAAATAAAGTCTGACAATGCTTAGTAAACATGTATTCTGAATTAAAGAGTATAAAGGAGTTATTTTAAACATTGTTTGCTTTAAAGAAACCTAGTGTCTAGGATAAAATGAAAGAGAAAGGTAGCAACTTAGTAGAAGTTTATATTCTTGTATCTTCTCTGTTATGAGGCTTAAAACATGAAGCATTAACCTACAAATATATCAAGCAGTTACAAAATGCAATGGAGCAAGATCTTGAGTTAAAATTGGCTGGAGATTGAAGTGGGGGGGATCAAAAGCAGAAAGATTCAAGTCTTAGAAAGTACAATGAGAAGACTGTCAAATTTCACTGATATCTCCATGCAGGTTGTAGACTGATGGATGCTACTAATGATACATCAATGGAAATGTCTGTGGCAGTAATGGATATGCTTTTATCAGTGTAAGAAAGGATGTCTGTAAAGATTGATATAAATATTTTGCAGTCTTCTCTCATTATTCATAAGTGCTTTTGATCATCAATTACAGAGGCTATGCCTTATTCCCTTTGTGACTTTCATTTGGAAATGGTGTATAAATATGCTTTACTGTTTTTTTTTTCCAAGCCTCATTATTTCAACTTATGTTATGTAGGTGTGTGAGTGTACATGAACACGTGTGTTTATGCACATGTATGTGGTATACATACATGTGCATGCTTGTGCACTATTTTCCTGTTCTTATTAGTTATTGCCCGCAATTTTTGGTTTCCACGTAGGTGACCATGGCCTGATCTGACCTTTGGTCAGATATATGCAAAATATATTATTAGCCAGAAAAGATAGCTAGGTGACTCAAATGCTACATGTTGGAAAAGACCATCTATAATACTTACATGTCATAAAATACGAAGAATATAGTGTGCTCATCTGAATACTCAACTGGAAACAAAATAAGAAAACAGTTTCAAACCCTTTTTTGTAAATAAAGTCATACTCAGAAAAAATAATTTTCTGAACTGGAGGAGAAAATCTTTATTTAAAGCCATACTCAATATTGTCAAAATCTTACAGCAATCTGAATATATATGCATAGGATTTTTTTGAATTTATAAATCTACCTTTGGTGAACAGACTCAACTTTAAAAAGCATTTATCATGTTAAGCTATTTCCATTTGGACTGACAGTAAATTCTTCCTATGAGAACTGTCTGAATGGATGAAATAAGCTCCTTTTTCACTCTTTATATTTAAGTGATGTGCACCCAACACAACATATTTTAGTTAATAAATGTTCTTAAGTTTGGTGAGTAAAAAATATAGGAAGTAAATTTCTATTCACCCTGATTTTCTAGTGAAACACAGAATGTTTTCTTTCTTAGAAAAGCCTGTGTAGCTCTGGTGCAGATAAATTTTCCTATACATATTTATTATTAAGTGAAAAATATTTCATTTAAAATAAATACTGGTTGAAATAAAGAATAAATATTTTACCACATTCAGTAAACTGGCTCACACATTACAGCAAAAGTTAAAAATAACACAGGATAAATTACATTTTAAAATGCTTAAAATTTGCTCAATTAATCTACAAAGTTTTAATTAACTCTCTTCTGGGCTGAATAAGGTGCAATAGATAATTCTGAAGATATTCTTTAAGTAAAATTAAAATCAGTATAAATCACACATTAGTTTATTCTATCAAACAACTGGTTTTATCCCAGCTCTACTGAACTAGAGACATCAAATGTGAAACAAATATATATGCAGAATATAGTAAAACTCTCCCAGATAATGCATGGAAATAATAAACCAAAGAATGAAATTGTACTGCATTTTAAAGTCATTTTTAAAATATTATATTTTTAAATGAGTCTGAGCCAGAAATTAATTTACACAGTATGAGAGATATTAACTAATTTTGTAACTTTAGCTACTTGTCTAGGCTGTGTTTATACTATGGTTACCAATGTCCATTAGCTGAGAGGAATATTTAGAAATCCATCTAGGGAGTTTCCGTAAAAAGTTCTAGACATCATGCAGCCAAGACACGTCAGAACTCCACCTACTCAAAGTAAGCAGAAGCAATACAATATAACACCCAAAATGTTAGTGTGCATGTATATCCTTTCTAACTAAAACATATGCTATCATAATTCAGCTTTGGTAGTAATACACTTTTCTGGAAAAAAAAGAAAAGAAAAGAAAAGAAAAGCTATTATTTTTTCCTGAATTTGTGAAGAATATTTTTTTTGATAAAACTTCTGGGTTTGCAGTTTTCTTTCTTTCAGCACACTAATATTATTTCAGTGCTTTGGGGTTTGTTTCTCACGAGAAGTTTGTGAGCATTATCTTTGCTCCACTGTATATACACAACGAGGCCTTTTCTCTGGCTGTGTGTTTTATGGCTCTGTATTTTTATGCTTTTCATTAATTCAGAAAGTTTTCAGCAAGTATTTTCCCATATATATATATATATATATTTTTCCCCCCTCTGAATCCCTTCCTACCTCCCAAACATAAAACTACAAGAGTTAGAATGCTTGTTATTGTCACTTGAATCACTGAAAGTTTTCAATTTTTTTAGTCTTTCTCCTCTCTGTGTTTTATTTTGGATTGTTTCTACTACTGTATCTTCAGGTTCACTGATCTTTATCTTTTGCAGTGTCTAATGTCTGATGATTGGCAAAACCTTGCAGAGAAATGTTCATTTCAGACTTGCTATCTCTCATCTCAAAAAGTTGCACTTAGTTGATTTTTATGTTTCTTATTTCTATTTCATTATGTCCACAATTTCCTTTGTTTAAATCTGTACACTTATAATAAAGTTCGTGTCTGGACATCAGCAAAACAGCAGCATTGAAATTTCTGCCACTCCCCTCTCCCCCAGCATAAATTCACAAGAACCAGTCCGGGAGTTGGTGATGGACAGGGAGTCCCGGCATGCTGCAGTTGATCGGGTTGCAAAGAGGTGGATACGACTGAGCGACTGATTTGAACTAAATTGAAGGGTTCCAAGTGAGAGATTAGAGGGATTATAGAACCCGAGAGAATCACAGAACGAAAAAAAGGAGCTTTTGAGGAGAGAAGGCAAGATAGTCTCACATTACCCTCTGTATCCCTCCTTCAACATCTAGTGACCCGGAGGAGGCGCGTGCGCATGCGCAAGTAGAAACACCTGTCAGGAGGAGGAGGCTATAAAGTGAACATCTGACTCACCTGCTAACCTGACTGTTGCGCCCCCTTGCCTCAGGACCAGTCTGACTCCCACAGCTAGGTGGCTCCCTCAGGGCTCCCAAGAACCCAGCCTCTCCCCAGACCAGTGCCTCCACAGCAGGGCTCCCTGAGTGTTCCTGAAAAACCTGGCCCCGTCTCCCGTGGCTCCTCCTGCTGCCTGCAGATGTCCCAGGCCCTATGAAGCCCCTGTCATGCCAGACCGAAAGCTATTGTCGGTTAATCAAGAAACTGGTTCATCCCCCATCTCTCAACTCCAGGCCCCCTATGCCTCGCCCCTTCCGTACCTGCCAGTCCAGCAGGCCCAGGATGCCTCCATGGCAGCAGGCTCTGGGCCGGCCCCAGCGAAACAAGGCCTCCAGCGCATCCCAGGGCAGGTCGACTCCAGCAGCCTAGGTCACTCCACACACACGCTTCCGCCAGCGGGTCAGCTCACCCTCACGCTTGCGGGCTCTCAAGATCCCGAGATCCCGTGTGTCTTGCATGAACGCGGTGCGCCCACAATGGCGGGCTTCAGCAGATTCCCCCGACCCCGAGGCCCGCCTCCTACGTCCGCCAGCGGCTCCAACACCTCAGCAGCTCCAGACGCCGTCCCAGGCAGTTTCCAGGTAAGTTAAAGCTTCAGGTTTTAAGTCTTATGTTGGAGAAAGTACAAAAGTTGCCAGAATTTAAAGCTCCACTCAGTCACTGGTTTTCTCTTTAGTTGTGCCCCCAAAGGGGCTTCCCTGGTGGCTCTCTCTGTAGAAAATCTGCTTGCAACGCCGGAGACCTGGGTTGGATCCCTGGGTCGGGAAAATCCCCTGCGGAAAGGAATATCAACCCAAAGGCAAGTTTCACAGAAAACAGTGTTGTAAATAAAGAAAATAAGTCCTTCATACTCTTTAATTCAGAATGTGTTCATTAAACATTTTCACCTAATTTTTCTAGATACTTTAGCCATTTATTTTCATAATGATGCTGTTGATAATCGCTAAGTTGTGTCTGACTCTTGCTACCCCAGGCACTGTAGCCCACCAGGCTCAGAGGTCCATGGAGTTCTCCGGGCAAGAATTCTGGAGTGGGTTGCCATTTCCTTCTCCAGGAGATCTTTCTAACCCAGGGGTCCAACCTTGGCAGGTGGATTCTTTATTATTGAATAAGGTCTATACATGAATATGTTTTTAACGTGCATGAATATGTTTTAATATACTTTAAATTGGAAGTGACAGATTATCTTGAAATTTACGTTTTAGTTAAAGGTGATAGGATATTCTTTCAATAAATGCCACTGAAAGGAATTTTTAATGAAGGCACCTCTGCAAGATAGACTAGCAATGACTTAGTGGATCTACATTAAAGGATCCTCTTCAGTGTGGAATTACAAGGTATTTATGAATGATTACTGTGTTCAAATGTAAATTTGCACTGTGCTTTTAAAATTATGTGTTTTTAACATATATTTACCTATCCCATTTGTAAATTGTTACTGGAAAATGCCACAATAATGATTGTAAGGATGCTTTTTAAAAACAATATCGTAGTATAGTTGATTTTCAGTGTGTTAATTTCTGCTGCATAGCAAAGTGATTCAGTTGTACATATTTTCTTATATTCTTTCCATTATGGTTTATCGTGGAATATTGAATATAATTCCATGTGAATATGCTTTTTATTGAAGAGTAGTACAAATCTGTCTTACTGGAGTATGCAGGAAATACAGATAACTTATTTTCTGGTTACGGTAAATTTACCACTCACAATTTCATAGCATACCTGTGTAGAAGAGCACATCTAGCTATTTCTTCTCCTGAACTCTTTAGGCTGCAGGGACTTCCTTCCTAAAATGTAATCTTTTTCAAGGTTGAGAGAAGTCTTCAGTTCTGTACATTGCCATCAGTGGGGAGGACGGAGGGAAGGGTCTATTGGTAGCCTTTTAATAGCAGTGTTATCTGCTTAAAGAATAGTGGGTCTTCATCTGAAACAGCAGAGAGCAACTCAGAAAAGTGCAATATCACCACATATTGGTAGATTGGAATCAAGAGACAGTATAGTTAGAAAAGCAATGGTTTGAAAATTCTTGGAGGATGGAGTATGACTACCCCTAAAGGGCTGTCTGACCCGTGAGTCCTGTAAGTGTGATGAAGCGACTGCCTTGGGAGCTAGAANAGCTTGTGTACACATGTGGTGGATTCATGTCGATGTATGGAAAAGCCAATAGAGTATTGTAAAGTAAACTTAAAAACATAAATTAATTTAAAAAGTTTTCCTTGACTGGTCAGCTTCTTTTGTTTTAAGCTCTCATGTGTTAGGTAGGTAGAATAGGAAAAAGGAGTCCAGAATGGTAGTGGCTAAAAGGCAAAGAATGGAAAAGCCCACGAAAATAGAACAAAGGAAGGTCTAAGGACCAGAGTGGGAACCTCAGGTGAAACCAACACAGCCCTCCTGACCAGCTCAATTTATTACAGGGCAGCTCGGGGAGGAGGAAAAACATAAAAAGAGGAGCCAAATTGAGCCTCTGTGCTTCTCTTGTCTTCTGGGTTGGCCGCCCTCATGCCTTGAGCTTCATATTTTTGCTGTGGTGAGACAGAACGGAGGCAATTACACACTCCCTCAACACATGGAAACTTTATATATAGCTCTGTAACCACTTAGTTTGTTGTTATCTCTATACAGTGAACTCTATGACAACAACGTCTTTATTGTATTTGAGAAGTGTTCTCTGGCATAGTGCATTGAATATAGTACATAATCTAGTGGATGAATGAATGATGGGATCATCTTAACTGATGATGTGCTATGCTGTGTTTAGTTGCTCAGTCATGTCCAACTTTTTGCGACCCCATGGACTATAGCCCATAGGGCTCCTCTGTCCATGGGGATTCTCCAGGCAAGAATACTGGAGTAGGTTGCCATGCCCTCCTTCAGGGAATCTTCCCAACCCAGAGACTGAACCCAGGTCTCTTGCATTGCAGGCAGATTCTTTACTGCCTGAGCCACCAGGGAAGCCCAAGAGTACTGGAGTGGGTACCTATCCCTTCTCTAGAGTAAATTCCAGACCTAGGAATTGATCCGGGTTTCAGGCAGATTCTTAACCAGCTGAGCTACCTGGGAAGCCCTAATGACTATAGTGGAAGTCAAAACCATACAAAAGCACTGGGTTATCCAGATAGTTCATTTAAAAGAAGTAAATTATGTAATTATGTTATATTTTTAAAATGGTCTCTACTGAATTCTGTAGAAAGAGTTGATCTGAATTTCCCCTGCTCATGATTGATGTGTTTCTGATCCATGGTTTGATTTCTCATTTCTATTAAAGAACAAAAAGAAACATGTTTTAGCAATCTGTTACTCTATACACTTAATGCAAATACTTCCAGCTTCAATTCTTTAGCATTATCTTAGTTGTTTCTTTGTTTTTTAATAGCTAAGATTCTTTTGGGACCCCATGTTCTGTAGCCTGCTACACTCTTCTGTTCAGGGGATTTCCCAGGCAAGAATACTGGAGTGCATTGCTATTTCCTTCTCTAGGGGATCCTCCCAACCCAAGAATGGAACCCACAGCTCTTACTTGGCAGGAGCCACTCTGATTTTTCCTTTGACTTCTCCCATTTGTTTGACACTGCCAACAGTTTCCTGCCTGATTTTGTTGTCCCTGTACTCTTCTGCCTTTCTCAGTCTATTTTTGTTCACTTTCTTTTGTTTCTGTACCTAGCCATGATTAGGCACTTTCATGATGAAATTGCTATAAACATATAAGTTATTTTACAACAGAATTGCAGCTTCCCCAGTGGCTCAGTGGCTAAAGAACCCTTCTGCAATGCAGGAGACACAGAAGATGCGAGTTCAATCCCTGGGTCAAGAACATCCCCTGGAGAAGGGAATGACAACCCACTCCAATGTTCTTGCCTGGAAAATCCCATAGTCAGAGAAGCCTGGCAGGCTTTAGTCCAAAGGATCGCAGAGTTGGACATGACTGAGGGACTAAGCATGTATACACAACAAAATAGCCAACGTTTAGGCTTTGTGAAGACACAGCCCTGGTATTCCTTTTGTTGTTGCTTTTTCTATCCCTCCCATCTTCTTGGCAGATAAATATAGCTAGAAGTCACAAAATCATGACGATTATGTTTGTTGTATTGTACTTATTGTATTTGAATAATTCTCTTATTTATCTTGTGTTGTTGATGACCAGCATGAAGACTTAATTTTATTCCTGTGACAACTTTTCCTAGCTTAATACGTATATTACTCAATGCTTACTTACTCCACTCTCAAGCTCTTATTTTAGGAAGTAGATTCACTTCTTACTTTACCATATATTCTCTTACAGAAATAATAAATTTGTCTTACTTTTACTTCTATTTTCCTAGAAATATGTTTCTATTCTCTCAATCTTTTATTTTTAAAGGCTAATCCCTCCTACTTGGAATTCTATTTTCAATGAATCTTTATTGTTCATGGCTTCCTTTCATATATGCAACATATGTATGTGCTCTGTGTGCACATGTATATGTATAACCACCGATTTCCCATAATCTTTCCTCATACTTTACTCTTTTGAAATTTCTAGTGGCTTTGTTAGTGATAGGCAAGCTCTCCTTTATGGGAATAGTCTACCTTTATTTCTGTGACTCTGTACTCACTTAGCATCATCACCCTTCATTCTTTTTTTTTTGTTGTTGTTGTTGTTTTTTTAATTGGAGGATAATTGCTTTACAATGTTGTGTTGGCTCCCACCTTACAACAAAGTGAATCATCCTTAAGTATACATATATCTCTTTTCTCTTAAAACCCCCTCCTCCTCCCCCTCACAGCTCTCTAGGTCATTACAGAGCACTGTGCTGGGCTCCCTGTATTATATAGCAACTTTCCACTAGCTATTTTACACATGGTGGTGTATATATTTATCAGTGCTACTTTCAGTTCATCCCACCCTCTCCTTCCCCTGCTGTATACACAGAGCCATCCTCTACATCTACATCTCTATTCACGCCCTGTAAATAAGATCATCAGTACCATTTGTCTAGATTCCATATGTATGCATTAATATGATATTTGTTTTTCTCTTTTTGGCTTATTTCACTCTGTATAACAGGCTCTAGGTTCATCTGCCTCACTTGAACGGGCTCAAATTTGTTCCTTTTTATGGCCGAGTAATATGGCTGGGTGACATCACTGACTCGATGGACATGAGTTTGGATAAACTCCGGGAGTTGATGATAGACAGGGAGGCTTGGCATGCTGCGATTCACAGTGTGGCAAAGAGTCGGACATGACTGAGCAACTGAACTGAACTGAATATTCCCTTGTATATGTCCTCCTTCATTCTTATCCAGAAGATGTTATTCCTGTTTGTTGAATTTTATTTCCTAAGGATATTTTTGATTTCTCTGGTTTCTCCTATAGGCAACCAGTAAGTCCTATTTATTTGACTTGCATAATGTCATTTATATCTGCCACTCAGAGTCCCATATGCTTAGCCTCTCATTATGTCTCATTTAGACTGATACTTTTATACAAGTGTTACATAATTGATACTCTCCTTTATTGTTTAAAATTTTTAATCCATCCTAACTTGTAAATCAAACATAATTTTCTAAAATATAATTTCACAATGCTATTTCCACTGCTCAAAAAAGAAAAAAAGAATATTAACAATTCCTCCTTATCACTGAAGAAAATATCAACTCATCATTCTGGTGTATAAAGCTTCAAGCAAATGCTCCTTCCTTCCTTACCCTCGTCCTATTATACATGCCCTTTGCTTCCAATTATACTACTCTCAGGCCTGTGGACACACTCTGCCTCATATGCCATACTCATCAATATCAGACTTTAAAGTCCATCTTAAGAAGTGTCAGTAAATCCATTTTATTACAGAAAAATAAAAAAACTTCCACCTTTACTATTTCAGGCCCTTTCTTTGTAGGAGTACTTGTAGTGTAATACTGTACTGATTATTGTGTATAATTATCTACCTTCCTAAATCAACTGAGGTTTTGAAGGCCAACATCAATATTTACTCATCTTTGCATTTCATTTATTATCCAGCTTAATTACTGCCACAAAAAGCATTCTATAAACTTTTTAAAAAATTGAGTTCATTAGTTAAAGCCATTGAGTACAATCTTTACCTTAATTCTGGTCTCTTCTGCTTATAATTAGTGGACTAGAATTGGTACCTTTTGCTGGTTTATAACTATAAAGGTATTGCTAAAATATTTGAGAGTTCTACCTACAGATTATTTTAAAGATTAATATTATAATAAGTTTTTAAAGCCCTTGTTCTCTTTGGGGCTTGCAATGTACTCCCTCATTTACCCTTAACAATAAACTGATGAAAGAGGCATTATTATCTGTTGTATATTAGGAACCTGAGATACAGACACATTAAAGAACTTACACTTGGTCATAGAGTTAATAAATAATTAATTAAGGATCCAACCTATTTTAATATTAATGTGTTTAATTTAAATATGTATAAAGTCTGTCCTAATTAACATACTTAAATACTATTTTTCACTTGTAAAACAAAGTCATCCACAGACCTATTTTCTTATCATTGAAATGTTGATATTCAATCTTTGATCGATTAATTTCTGAAAAATGTTGATATTTGATCTTTGATCAATTAATTTCTGAAAATATTTGACCAGAACATTTGGGTCAGTTGGTCCAGTGGAGTAACACCCTCCCTTAATTGTGTTCTTGTTTGCTTAATTAAATCATAAAATTAAGACTATATAAATTAACATATTTTAAAGCATCAGTTATATAACAAACTCAGTACCCTTGTATTTTGGTGATTTAACAGTGTTTATTCAATGTCTTCACTATAACGTGCACTTTTCCTTATTAATGTGTAATTACTCAAGTTATAAGGTTTAATTTACAAACATTCATTTTGCTTTAAATACTTTTGTATATTTGTGTTGGGGATATACTAAGTTATTGTGTATTCTGTTATAACCTATTCTCCGTTAGTTTGATATGTATTTTCCATTGATTCATTTGCAAACCATCAAGACAGTAAAATCAGCACTGATTTAAAATGAGTATGGGCATAAATCTCACCTTAATAACACTTAAACATAAAAGAAATTAGTAATCTAATACTGTATGAATTAAATCATTTGTAAACATAGTTCCTGGTGGCTCAGATGGTAAAGAATCTGCCTGTAATACAGGAGACCTGAGTTTGATTCCTGGATTGAGAAGATTCGCTGAAGGAGGGCATGGCAACCTACTCCAGTATTTTTGCCTGGAGAATCCCCATGGAGAGAGGAGCCTGGCAGGCTACAGTTCATGGGGTTGCAAATAGCTGGACAGGACTGAGAAGCTAAGCACATAAGACAACAATGTTGCATGTTCTGGTAATGTTGTACTGTGTGTATTAGACCTCATGTTCTTAATGAAGGTTAATCAATGACTACTTAGAATAACTTGGTGGGAATTATTTATCACTTGGAGGCTTCCGACTGGATGGTCTTGGAAGCCCTGCTATACATAGTTTATAGTCTTGTCCTCACATTTTTGATGATAGTACTGGCACTTAAAATACTTTATTCTGGTTCTTCACATCTTTGATGCTGTCTTTTGTCATGCTAAGCTAAGCTGTATAATCTGAGATATGTTTCCAGGTCTTAACTCCTCACCTTTAAAAGCCAAATAATTGATAGGAATTATAGGCAGGTCTCACTCTGCACAATTGCATGATAACTGAGATCAATGTAAAGATATGGTTCCTATACACATGAGCTTAGTGGGTTGAATGGTAGCACCCCCAAAATGTATGTCTGTCTCCTAACCCTGGAACCTGTGATTGTTACTTCATTTTAAAAATAAAATCTTTGCCATTGTAAATTATGACAAATCTTTTTAATAAGACAAAGGCAGAGGTGAATTTGAGACAGGAAGAATAGAAGCCAGAAGAGGGGGCAATGTGATTATGAGGCAGAGACTGGGGTTATGTGCCTGTAAATCAAGGATTGCTGACAGCCACCAGAAACTAGAGGAGGGCAAAAAGTGGATTCTTCCCTAGAGACAGAGGGAGTAGGGCCCTGCTTACACCTTGATTATGGACTTTTGACTTTCAGAACCATGAGGAAATGAATTTCTTATTTCAACCACCAAGTTTATAGCAATTTCCTATGGCAGTCTGGAAAACAAATGCAAACAACTTCATTTAGAAGATACTGTGCAAAATTAAGGACTGCCTGCATTTGTTATTAGTAATTTTTTTTGCACTTTCAATCTAGACCTCTGTTTTATTTCCATATACTTATATTTCATATACACTGAATTTGTATTACTTGTCTAAATCATCTGTCTATGTGAAAGAAATTCCACAATTCAGTATATGGGCATTTTTGTATTGGGACGGTTCTTTAAAATTTCTTTTGAGGCAAGTATTTTACATTTTACTTACTTGTCTGTCTGTTCAGATGAAAGAAAGGAGGAGAACTAGTCCTGACATCTGAGCACTAGGTCATCTCTCACTGCCAGCTTATCGCCTCTAGGCCAAAGGCTCCCAATTATTTTAAGCCATTCTAATTGGCATTATTTTTCAAATACTTACTCATTATCCTGCTGTTCTTTTACCAAATGATTGGCTCTTTAAAGTAAGCACTCTCCAATCCATATCCATAGAAAGATAAACAGTTCAGAACACATTGTAATTGCTATTTTTTGTATACTTTCAGCTAACCTTAGCTTTTGTTTGTTGTATAAATATACCATGTGTCATCTAAAATATATTGTTTACTGGTTATGTGGATTGACTGCATAAGTTTCTCTCTTAGTTTACACAGTACTCTAAATATATAACCATTGAAAAGATGAAAATTTATAAAAGATAAAATGGGACTGAGTATCTGTGGATGAGACTTCATAAACTTCTGTACAAATGAAGCTAGAGAGAGGAGGAAGGTATAGAATATACTTTTCATATCACACTGATGTGAATGAAAAGAAAGTCAATTAGAGTCACTGAATCCAAAAGATGTTCCCATCTCAAAGATGCTGCTTGAAACAGAGGACAGGGACAAGTTAAATGACTTAACATGAGGATTGGTTGGAAGTCAGTATTTGGAGGAAGCAGAACCAATGTTTTCTCAACCCTGCTCACTGAGTGGACAAATGACTATATCTCCACTTGATTAAAATAAAGAGCCAATCAAAGAATCAGAGATGCCATGTAGAGACTGAAGGCAGAATTTGGTATGTGGAGGTGAAAATAGAAAATGAAGTGAGAGTATCTATCAGTTGGAGGTGAAAATAGAAAATGAAGTGAGAGTATCTATCAGTTCAGTTGCTCAGTCATGTCTGACTCTTTGTGACCCTGTGGACTTCAGCACGCCAGGCTTCCCTGTCCATCACCACCCCCCGGAGCTTGCTCAAACTCATGTCCATCGACTCAGTGATGCCATCCAACCATCTCATCCTCTGTTGCCCCCTTCTCCTCCTGCCTTCAATCTTTACCAGCATCAGGGTCTTTTCTAATGAGTTAATCCTTCTCATCAAGTGGCCAAAGTATTGGAGTTTCAGGTTCAGCATCAGCTCTTCCAGTGAATTTTCAGGACTGATTTCCTTTAGAGTTGATTGGTTTGATCTCCAATACCACAGTTCAAAAGCATCAATTCATCATCACTCAGCTTTGTTTATGGTCCAACTCTTACATCCATACAGGACTACTAGAAAAACCATAGCTTTGACTAGATGAACGTTTGTTGGCAAAGTGATGTCTCTGCTTAAAGTATTAGTATAAAATAGTTAACTTATAAGATCTACACCCTCAACCCTCAAAAAATATACCAGGAGCCTGGTATTTACTCTTCTAGTGCTTCTGATAAAACTGACACCTGAATAGTTCCTCAGTGAAAATGAAAACTTTTTTCCAAACACACTGCATAGACTGTTTCTTTCTTCCACAGAACTTCAAATCAATTTTTTTTTTGGTTTGAGTATTTTATTATTAAATATAATGGATGAATCAGTGGTTAACAAACATGTGAATAAACCCTTGAACATGAGCAGCAGAGATTATAAAAATAGAAAAATGTGAACAGTGAATAAATATTATCTTTCAGAACAAAAGAAAACTTCCATTCTCTATACTACAAAAATGCAAGAAAGTCCAACCCTCACATGTTAAGAGGTGTATGAAATAATTGCATATATAGAAAATAATATAACCTTACTTGAAAAAGCCCTTAGAAGTTTAAACTGTGATGTGACCATAATGAAAAAAAAAAAAAAATCCAGAGAGACGTTGGGGGGTGGGAGGTGGGAGGGAGATTCGGGATTGGGAGCTTGTGTGTACCTGTGGTGGATTCATGTCGATGTATGGCAAACCCAATAGAGTATTGTAAAGTTAAATTTAAAAATAAATAAATAAATAAATTTAAAAAAAAAATCCAAAAGAAATATTAGATAAAAGCAGAGAAATCTGTTAGGAAAAAAGGATAGAAAGATAACAACTATGAGAGGAAAAATAAAAACTGAGATGAGATTCTGTAAGATTCAACATCAGATGGATGAAACAAAATGGAACAACGATAATCAATATATATGATAAAAAATTTTTCACAACTGAAGCGTGTCAGTCATTTGAATGAATGGATCCATTGAGAGCTCAATGAAATGAATAAAATATACTAATCATTAAATGCATCCTGTTAAACTTCAGGCAAATAAAAATTCTAGCAGGAAAAGCTGCATAAAACAAAGTATAAACATATATCTTTTATTTTGTTCATTTTGTTCAAAGGCTGATTAGAAATTTCAGTAAGATAAATGATATAACCTACTGGGGAAGTTAGAGAGATGAGATTGAATGTAGCCAAATCATCATATATAATATTGGAAAATTATAGTGTCTAATATTTATCAAGAAATATTATAAGTATATTTTGTAGAAACATGGAGAAAAGCAGGAGGAAAATAAGTAAAATAGAGTAAACAGGGATTATGTTTCAGAGTAGCTGGTCAAAGAATTACCATCTTTGGATTATAAGTATTTATCTGCTGTTATATTTATCTAATATGTATATTATTTTAATTTAAAAGTTAAATATATGGATGGAGGGAGGTATACCTTCCCTGGTATCTCAGCTGTTAAAGAATCTGCCTGCCATCCAGGAGACCCTGGTTGTGTTCCTGGGCCAGAAATATTCCCTGCAGAAAGAGGTAGCCTACCCATTCCAGTATTCTTAGGCTTTTCTAGTGGCTCAAGTATCCTACCCATTCCAGTATTCTTAGGCTTCTCTAGTGGCTCAGACAGTAAAGAATCTGCCTGCAATGCAGGAGACCTTGGTTCGATCCCTGGGTTGGGAAGATCTCCTGGAGGAGGGCATGGCAATCCACTCCAGTATTCTTGCCTGGAGAATCCCCATGGACTGAGGACCCTGGCGGGCTGCAGTCCATGTGGTTGCAAAGAGCCAGACATGACTGAGTGACTAAACTGAGCAAAGCAGAGCAAAGAATAGAACAAAGAGAAATGGGTTATTTAGAGAAAGTATTACATTCAAGGTTATAACTGCCATCTGAGTGATCATAGATTTTTAGCTTTCTAACATTGCTTCCTCCAGTTTCTCTCTCACTCAAGTACAAAGCTTCANGCCTGGGTTGGGAAGATCTCCTGGAGGAGGGCATGGCAATCCACTCCAGTATTCTTGCCTGGAGAATCCCCATGGACTGAGGACCCTGGCGGGCTGCAGTCCATGTGGTTGCAAAGAGCCAGACATGACTGAGTGACTAAACTGAGCAAAGCAGAGCAAAGAATAGAACAAAGAGAAATGGGTTATTTAGAGAAAGTATTACATTCAAGGTTATAACTGCCATCTGAGTGATCATAGATTTTTAGCTTTCTAACATTGCTTCCTCCAGTTTCTCTCTCACTCAAGTACAAAGCTTCAGTGATAAGTTACATAGTAGTATGTGCATATGCATGCTAAATAGCTTTCAGTCGTGTTTGACTCTCTGTGACCCTATGGACCATAGCCCACCAGGTTCCTCTTTCCATCAGATTCTCTGGGCAAGAATACTGGAGTGCGCTGCCATTTCCTCCTCCAGAGGATCTTCCTGACCTGGGGATTGGAACCATGTCTCTTGAGTCTCCGGCATGGGCATCAGCTTCTTTACCACTAGCCCCACATAGTAGTACATTCAAGAGCAAATGTCAAGTGTCTTACATCAAATAGTAACATTTTTTCTTCTTCTCTGAAGAGATCAATGCATGTATAGTGATCCTCTTAGCAATCCAAGCCTTTTCTTAACATTTCATCATCTTCCAACACATTAATGTGTTGCCTGGTAACTGAAAGATGACTCTTTATCTCTTAGGTGTGTCACATCCATGTTTTGGACAGGAAGAAAGGAAGGGGAGAGGCATATGTGGACTTCTACATATATTTCATTAGCCAGAACTGTGCCACATGGCCACTCCTAAGTTGCATGAGAGGTTAGAAAACTGAATTTTTCCCTTTTTATGGTGTCTAACAAAAAGTCAGACATAAGGGGTTTAGAAGAGGTTGGATCAGAAAATTTAAATTTGTTACAGATTTCATAGTGGAAATAGTCTATAGTGGAGCATGAAGATGAATAAATTTTTAACAGGCATTATGCTATTGAAGTTAGTCAACTATTAGGATGGCTTCTCATTGAAACCTACAGATAGGCCTGTTGACAAAAATGGAAGTTGACCTGAAGTAAATTTTGCATATTAGCTTATCAGACACTTTGGTAACAATTTATATATATTATCTCATTTAATGGAGAAGGCAATGGCATCCCACNTGGAGCATGAAGATGAATAAATTTTTAACAGGCATTATGCTATTGAAGTTAGTCAACTATTAGGATGGCTTCTCATTGAAACCTACAGATAGGCCTGTTGACAAAAATGGAAGTTGACCTGAAGTAAATTTTGCATATTAGCTTATCAGACACTTTGGTAACAATTTATATATATTATCTCATTTAATGGAGAAGGCAATGGCATCCCATTCCAGTACTCTTGCCTGGAAACTCCCATGGATGGAGGAGCCTGGTAGGCTGCAGTCCATGGGGTCGCTAAGAGTCAGATAGGACTGAGCGACTTCACTTTCACTTTTCACTTTCATGCATTGGAGAAGGAAATGGCAACCCACTCCAGTGTTCTTGCCTGGAGAATCCCAGGGATGACGGAGCCCAATGAGCTGCCGTCTGTGGGGTCGCACAGAGTCGGACACGACTGAAGCGACTTAGCAGCAGCAGCAGCAGCATCTCATTTAATATTCACAATGAACTGATATAGTATTTATTCATTTTTGAGATGGGAAACAGTCAAATATATTAATGTATCTAAGGGCACACAGTAAATGGAATGGTCAGTGAGTTTTTACCACTGTAATAGCAAATAACACATATTCCAAGAATTATAGGGAAGATTTCCTTATGGGTGCATAAAATTCCATGTTTCATTATGTTAAGCGTAAACGTGCTTAACTGATTCAGTGGTGAAGAGTGTGTAGCACATGGTAAATTTAGAGTTGCCTGCTCTTCTGGAAGTTCATATCCAAAAAGTAAAGTGCCAAAAGAAACATCAGAACCTCCAACTCTTTACCATTCTTTGGCCCGTGAAGGATGAGCACTGATGATCAAAAAAAATGTGAATATCTTTCCAGTAAATTTAAAGGCCAAAGTATAAGCTGAAGAATTTGGATTTGCAGGTGATGTTTTCAACTTTTGCTGGATCCAGCCGGCAAAGTCGATCAGGTCCTGAATGGCTGACGACGCAGCTAAGAAGAAGAAACGAGACAAAAGAATGGGGTCGAGAGGATCAGGCACGCAGACCAGGAGCTGATCTGAGTGCACTGACCACGACTTTATTTTTCCTCAGGCTTTTATACAATTCTTAAGCAGGAACAAGACACGATAAATTCTTCAGGGTTTAGCTCAACATCTTAGGACTGGCACCTGACTTCCTGAGCACTAAGGGCAAAACATCCTTGTTATTTCCTTCAAGCATTGTAGATGTAGATCTATGCCGTCAGGCAGCTTTTGTCAAGGAACCAGATGTTCTTGTGAAAGCACAGGGGTGGCGGGACAGAGAGCTATGTTTGTGATAAACAAACCCTTATGATGAGGCAGCTCCCAGGGCTGTTTCTTGAAAACAAGACCCCTTTCTCAGGGCAGCTCCCCGCAAACTTTCCCTATTTGAGGTTCATAATTTTCAATAAAGGGTAGTCTGTAAGGTAAATAACTGGTTTTAAGTATATAAGTGGTTAATATTGTGTGGCCACTTTAATTAAGCACTATTTATTCTTCTTAACTAAACTTTTTTGTGGTAATACAGTTATCTTCATGTTATATGATAGACTGCAAGTTCTTGAAGGATAAATGCTTCACTGAAGTGATAAGATTTGACCTTCTCTAATGTCAAAGCTGATGTCTTTCACGACTTTGATATATTTTTTATTTTTAATATAAATTTATTTATTTTAATTGGAGGTTAGTTACTTTACAATATTGTGTTGGTTTTGCCATACGTCAACATAAATCCACTACGGGTGTACACTTATTCCCCATCCTGAACCCCCTCCCACCTCCCTTCCCATCTCATCCCTCTGGGTCATCCCAGTGCACCAGCCCCGAGCATCCTGTATTGCACATCAAACCTGGACTGGCGATTCGTTTCACACATGATATTATACATGTTTCAATGCCATTCTACCAAATCATCCCACGCTCTCCCTCTCCCACAGAGTCCAAAAGACTGTTTTATACATCTGTGTCTCTTTTGCTGTCTCGCATACAGGGTTATCATTACCATCTTTCTAAATTCCATATATATGCCTTATATCCATGAAATTAAAAGATGCTTACTCCTTGGAAGAAAAGTTATGACCAACCTAGATAGCATATTGAAAAACAGAGACATTACTTTGCCAACAAAGGTCCATCTAGTCAAGGCTATGGTTTTTCCTGTGGTCATGTATGGATGTGAGAGTTGGACTGTGAAGAAAGCTGAGCGCCGAAGGATTGATGCTTTTGAACTGTGGTGTTGGAGAAGACTCTTGAGAGACCCTTGGACTGCAAGGAGAACCAACCAGTCCATTCTGAAGGAGATCAGTCCTGGGTGTTCTTTGGAAGAAATGATGCTGAAGCTGAAACTCCAGTACTTTGGCCACCTCATACGAAGAGTTGACTCATTGGAAAAGACTCTGATGCTGGGAGGGATTGGGAGCAGGAGGAGAAGGGGGCGACAGAGGATGAGATGGCTGGAATGTATCACCAACTTGATAGACCTGAGTCTGAGTGAACTCCGGGAGCTGGTGATGGACAGGGAGGCCTGTTGTGCTGCAATTCATGGGGTCGCAAAGAGTCAGACACGACTGAGCGACTGAAGTGATATGACTTTGATATTTTTATGTCAAAAATTTTTGTTTACTAGACCACAGTGGAAACTCAGTTTTGTAAAATATTGTTAGGACAGAAAAGAAGGAACATCCAATAACAATATGGTTGAGAATAAGAAAAGAGACCAAAGTTAGCAGCCGCTGCCTGCTTTTTACCTTGAAAGGCTGCACTGTTTTGTTTTGTTTGTTTTTTTTTTCATCTCAGAAGAATAGAGTCTGAAGATCCCAGAAAACTTGTAAATTAAAAATAAGCATCTTTCTCCCACTTATGGAACCAAAATACAATGGAACAAATAGGACTAAAGCAACAAATGAACCTCCTGCTGATGGGAACTGCTAGTAGAAGTGTTCATTTTTGGTAGGAGAACAGGGCAAATCTCATGGATAGAAAGCAAAAGCTGGACTATGGTTGCAATGTTTGTGAAAGGTGATGAAAATAAGACTTAGAATTGCCCCTGGGGATAAAGCTTATTTAAATCCCCCTTCTTAGAGGATGGGAGAAATTGGACATGACCCAATGCTCAGGATCTGGGTAAAGCCTCCATTGCTAGAAGAGTTAATCTAGAGACATTTCAAAATTGCTGGACAACAAAGAAAATTTCAAATTTTCTAGAGAAATTTTAAAATTGGTAGATCAGAAAATTAGAGAAAATTTCAAAATTGCTATATGACAAGGGATGAACACAGGAGAGAAAAACCTCACTTCAATCAATTCAAACTACAGATTCCTTACTTTGATATACATGAAGAAAATTAACACTGAGAACAGTTACCAACATCAAAAGTCAGAAGAAGGATGTAAGCAGATAAATGAGAATAGAGCAATCTGAAAGTAACTTAAAAATAAATCTATCAAGGATGGTCCAAGAGAAAATATAAAATGAATGAAAAATGCTCAGAAATATTGAATGGAAAAGAAGAAAATATAAAGAATTAGTTACTGAAAATGAAATAAAAATTCTTTAAATGAAGAGACAAAATTTGAGTACATAGAAGGCACAATTTAAATATCATTGTAATAAAATCAAAAGTCCCTCATTTTTTGTATTTTCATTCTTTAGCATAGAGGAAAGATATTTTGTTAGTAAACCAAACAAGTAGGAATGATCAAGGCTTTCGGTCATGCAGAATAAAGACAACTAAAAATTTAACCCCCAGTTTTTGCCTCTTTCTTATTCCTTATAATAAGAAAGAAGAAGAAGATTACTAAATAATTAATAATTGTCCCTGGGGATAAAGCTTATTTAAATTCCCCTTCTTGGAGGATGGGAGAAATTGGAAATAACCCAATGCTCAGACTCTGGGTAAAGCCTCCATTGCTAGAAGAGTTAATCTAGAGAAATTAATAATTAAGATTAATAATAATAAGATTAATAACATCACAGTGGTACTTGTAACGTTTTATGGATGACTGACAGGATTTCTCTATAAATCTTTTCACCTTATATTTGGAAAACTACTTCTTATGAGATGTTATAAAAATGTTTTCTTATATTTAAAAAATTACCTGTCTCCTATTTCTGAATTTTTCTTATTTTGTCTATTTCAAAGTATTTTCTAGCTTTTATGAAGTTTTTAGTCAGAAACTCTCACAATGGTAATGAATGGTCCTTGATAATGGTTAGATTTATTTTTCCACCATTTCTTTGTTGCATTATGAATACCTAAAGAGTAAAGCCCAGTGAATGTGTCAACATCTTTCCTGGAACACTTGAAACTGCTATTATTATCTATCCCTGAATTAAATATTTTCTGTTTGCAATATAAAACATTTTAATTACAATACAAATTACATGGTACCACCATGTAGCAGTAAACAAAGAACTAATTTGTGTTCTTTCTGTACTTATCATTTGTTGACTAATTAGTTTCTCTATGAGACATCAAGTGACTCTTATAAATGCAAACCTCCTGAGGATATAAAGGTTAATTTTGAAGTGATTGCAAATATTCCAGTAACATTGTAATTAATAGTTACATCTGTGATGCATAAGTCTTCTAAAGCAGCAGTGAGTAACCTCTGTAAATTAGTACACATAGTTGGCATCATTTAGGATAGATTATTCCTTTTGCATCATCTCATTCAGTCAAGTTTCAGGGAGCAACAGGGTCGCATATTAAAACCATCATTATTCTGAAACCATGACCCCGTGTGCTTGCATCTGTATGTGTCTGTATGAGAGTTACCACACACACACCTCCTTGCCTCTGCACATGCTATCAATTCATATTAGGCTGAACTTGAGCTAGGACTGGACATGTTTTGGAATGATTCGTTAAGTTATGGAGATGTCATCCATTTATATGTGGGACACAGAAGGCTGTTGGGAAAGAATTTACCTTCTACCAAGGAGAGGATGACAAAGCCTCTTTCACAAAGCACTAATGGAAGGATGATTCTGAGAACAGATATCTACCATTAAGCTATAATTCTTTTACCAGCTTATATGCATTTATAAATAGGTTTTAGGAGGTAAGAGAATCTGTGATGTTAAAACTGAAGTTTCTTTTCTCCTCCCTCCTAAAATTTCTGAAAGTCCTTGCAATTCTGACATGCCACTGATTAAATTTCACTTTATCCTTTCAGTTCTTAACTTTTGGTAATTGTTAAAGATGTTGAATGGAGTTTAAAAAAAAATAGGTCAAATACTAAAGCATAGTACTAATTTAAGTCTTAACTATTTCAAATTATTTTTTGCAATCTAACACGACATATCAATCTCTTGAGAGGTAAAGAAAGGAGTAAGTCAAGAATGGTCATCAGAAATTTGGTGTAATCCATAGCTTGTCTTATCACTGTCATAGTCCATATTGATATATAATTGAGGCAATGGTTATGTAGTGGGTTTCCCAGGTGGCTCAGTGGTAAAACAAATCACCTGTCAATGCAGGAGATGCAGGTTTGATCCTTGGATTGAAGGAGGAAATGGCAACCCACTCCAGTATTCTTGCCTGAAAAATTCTATGGACAGAGAAGCCTGCTAGAGTTCATGGAGTCAGACAGGACTGAGTGACTGAGTACCCACACGCAATGATTATATAACACTTCTGGGCTTTCCAGTTGTGATTCTATGGTTACTTTTCTTCTAAGTTTTATCACTGGGTAAGTTATAAATAAAAGAGTAAAAAAGACTAGAATTTAGATTTTAAATAAATGTCTTCTGACCTGTTCAGTTGACATCTTAAGCCTAATGAACTCAACTGAGTTTCTGATAATTTGAACCAAACCTGCTTCTCCTACAATCTTCTCCATTTAGTTTTTAGCAACCCCACCATTCTACAGGTTCAGGTCAAAGATCTGAGACAATTGGGTTGTTTATTTCAACACATTTTTCTAACATGTCAGGTAATGCTATCACATCTAACTTACAGATGTATAAGAATACAGTCACAACTGCACCTCTTGATCAAGCATAATTTGTTTTCTTTTGATTCTTCCCATAACACATCTATGAAGGTAGGGACTTCTGTGTTAGTTCTCTTCTTGAAAACAGTGTTTAGCACAGAGTAAATGTTCAACAAAATTTTTTTAATGAAAAAGAATATATCTTACTCAAGTAAATGATTTCCTTTAATCATTAAAGGAATTAATTAAATTCCTCTCATTAAAATGATATCCTTAAATCTTATTAAAATGTTTTCCTTAAATAAATAAGTCATTAAAATGATTTACATTGGCTAAATCAAAGCTATCATTCAGGATACAGGTAAAAGCAGCAATGATACGTCTTAATCAATGAAATCTATATATTACACTTTGGGTCATAGTGCATTTTTATTTTTACTGTTTTTAATTGAAGGATAATTGCTTTACAGTAATGTGTTGGTTTCTGTCATACAATAGCACAAATCAATTATATTTATAATAGTGTGTATTTTAATGTTTATTCATGTGTCCATAACTAAGTCACTTTACTGCTATTGTATGTGGAGTCTTAAAAACATTAAAATTTATTAAAATAAAATTTAATATTATGTGAGATTAGTCACACATTTATTTTTATTCATAGAATATCAATTTTTGATCTCTAAGTCTTTGATTTAGTNAGTTCTCAGATGTCCAATTATTTTCTTTTATTTAAAACACAGAATCTTACAAAATACCATGGACTGTAGTATCTCAAAGAAGCAAACTTTAAACATGTCCACCACACAGGAGTCAAACCTGTAGCATTTCATTATTGTCCAATGTTCACTTTTTCCATTTGTGTGTGTGGTTTGTTAATTAGAGCAGATATCACTAAAGTCATAGAATTCATATTAATGCAATCTATAATGCCTACCTAAAATTGAGCAACTCTAAGTAACTTATATGTAAAACAGAAGTCAAATCTGTGTAAATACATTTTGATATTTCACACCCACTACAATTATAACTTCCCCAAATCAGATGACTTCTTCCCCAACCCTTAATAAGATCTCTTTGGAAAATTCTAGATTCTCTATACAATATTTTACAAATATGTATTTGGAATTAGGTTCACTCAGGTTCTTCACTCCTGGTCATCCTTGGAGAAGTTCACAGTGGCACTGTGGCTGGTTCCCACCCACAAAGGGACTTCTTTCTTGCTATGTGTCATGCCAGTGATGCTGCAGACGAGTTTCCCCCTTGGGGTCACCCTGAGCCCTCAGTATCCCTTTCCTTCTCAGGTATTTTGTGAGATTTGATGGAAGATGATTCTCTCCCAGCCTGTGTTTCCCTTTGTCTCTTATAAGTGATACTGTGTGTGAAACCAGTTTTCTTAGCTTCTTCTCTAACTGGGTTTATGTTGGGTAGAGTTCTATGATGATCCCCAAAATCCATGAACATGCCCTATTCAATCTCCTCCCCTTGAGAATGGGACCTGTGAATAGGATTCAATAGTCATTCTCATGTTATATGGCAAAGGTGAGGAGATTTTTGCAGAGATAATTGAAGTCCCAAATCAGTTAATTTTGCACTAAGCAAAAGAGTGATTACTGTGAGTGGGCCTAAGTTAAACAGATAAGACATTTAAGAAAGATCCTAGAAGTCAGTGGTTCTTCTGTTGGCCTACGGTCCTCCATGTGTCCCATGGCTGCAAGGAACTGAGTTGTTGAATAATAATGTGGTCTTAGAAGAGGAGCCCATGTCTCAGATGAGATCCCAAACCTGGTCAACACCTTGATCTCAACTCACTGGACCCTGGGCAGAAAAATGCATGTAAACTATGATGGACTTTTCACCTACAGAAACTGAGATAATTAATGGATATCATTTAATTCTCTAAATGTGTGGTACTCTGTTATGAAACAATAGAAAACATATCCTTCTTCATTTATAGCATTTTGAAACCAATCAAAGGGGTCATACCTTCTAATTTCCCACTTCTCTCAACACTCCTTTTCATGTACCTTCACAAAAATGCATTCCTTCTTTTTTCACCCTCAGTTATAAGGTGAGCTCAACCTGGCTCCCTTTGCACTTACACAAATGGAAACTGAGACTGCTTCAATCCAAGTAGGTAATAAGCTAATATGCACTGGTGTCAACTGGTATGAAAGAAAGTGGTTGTGATAGATCCCATACAGAAATGAGGACCTTATTTAAAACCAAGAGTGAGAGAAAAATACTAGTTATTCGGAACAGGGTTAGTCTGGGGCACTAAATGCATGTTACTCTTGCTACCACTTACAATTTTTACACTCATGTCAGACATTGGTAATTTATTCACATTTCCCCTCCTTCCTCTCCAGTAAACCTCAATACAGACTTGGGATTTTTCTTAGAATCTGTCCAATTATCTTCTAATTAGGAAAGTTAGTAGGAATAGAATTTATATCATATTAAAGTTTTCACATGTGAGCTAGTAAAAAGTAGTCATTAATGTCATACATTGGCTTTATCCCCTTCCCAAACTTCTATTGAAACCTTGCACCTAGAATGTGATAATGGCATATTAGGTACAAAGGTTAAATGGTAAATAAGATATCCTGAATAATTCTAACCTGAAGGGTACATGTTATCCTATTTGGGACACATATGATTTACTCAGTAGTCAAATATATTTTATTACACAGAATGTGAATAATTCCCAAGTAATTTTTTTTGTTTAGATAATATTGTCACCCTGCTTACTTAACTTATATGCAGAGTACATTGTGAGAAATGCTGGGCTGGATGAAGCACAAGCTGGAATCAAGATTGCTGGGAGAAATCTCAATCACCTCAGATGCAGATGACACCACCCTTATGGCAGAAAATGAAGAAGAACTAAAGAGCTTCTTGATGAAAGTGAAAGAGGAGAGTGACAAAGTTGGCTTAAAGCTCAACATTCAGAAATGAAGATCATGACATCTGGTCCCATCACTTCATGGCAAATAGATGGGGAAACAGTGTCAGACTTTATTTTTGGGGGGCTCTAAAATCACTGCAGATGGTAACTGCAGCCATGAAATTAAAAGACACGTACTCTTTGGAAGAAAAGTTATGACCAAACTACATAGCATATTAAAAAGCAGAGATATTACTTTGTCCACAAATGTCCATCTAGTCAAGGCTATGGTTTTTCCAGTGGTCATGTATGGATGTGAGAGCTGCACTATAAAGAAAGCCAAGTGCCGANTTTGGAAGAAAAGTTATGACCAAACTACATAGCATATTAAAAAGCAGAGATATTACTTTGTCCACAAATGTCCATCTAGTCAAGGCTATGGTTTTTCCAGTGGTCATGTATGGATGTGAGAGCTGTACTATAAAGAAAGCCAAGTGCCGAAGAATTGATGCTTTTGAACTGTAGTGTTGGAGAAAACTCTTGAGAGTCCCTTGGACTGCAAGGAGATCCAACCAGCCCATCCTAAAGGAGATAAGTCCTGGGTGTTCACTGGAAGGACTGATGTTGAAGCTGAGACTCCAATACTTTGGCCACCTGATGCGAAGATCTGACTCATTTGAGAAGACCCTGATGCTGGGAAAGATTGAGGGCAGGAGGAGAAGGGAATGACAGAGGATGGGATGGTTGAATGGCATCACCAACTCAATGGACATGAGTTTGGGTGAACTCTGGGAGTTGGCGATGGACAGGGAGGTCTGGCATGCTGCAGTTCATGGTGTTGCAAAGAGATGGATACGACTGAGCAAGTGAACCTAATTGAACGATTTGTATCTAGATTCTGTGGAGTGACTGTATATTATCCCTAGTAAAATTTTGAAAGGGAAACTTAAGTTGTTTGAAATCAAATAGGACCTCAAATTTAGTTCTCTGAGAGGTTATGTTGTTGTTCAGTCATTAGGTCATGTTTGACTTTTTGTGACCCCATGGAATGCAGCTTTCCAGCCTTCTCTGTCCTCCACTATCTCCTGGAGTTGGCTCAAATTCCTGACTTGATGAGGCTATCAAACTATCTCATCCTCTGCTTCCCACTTATCCTTTTACCCTCAATCTTTCCCAGCATCAGGATTGTTTCCAATGAGTCAGCTGTTCACATCAAGTGGCCAAAGTTTTGGAACTTAGGTATCAGTCCTTCCAATGAATATTCAGGGTGTATTTCCTTTAGAATTGACTAGTTTGATCTCCTTGCTGTTCAAGGGACTCTCAACAGTTTTCTCCAACACCACAATTCGAAAGCATCAGTTCTTCAGGGTTCATTATTCTTTATGGTCCAAATCTCACATCTATATACAGGACTGCTGGAAAAACCATAGCTTTGACTATACGGATGTTTGTAGGCAAAATGATGCACTGCTTTTTAATGCACTGTCTAGGTTTATCATAGCTTCCCTTCAAGCAGCAAGTGTCTTTTAATTTCAGGGCTGCAGTTACCATGTGCAGTGATTTGGGGACTCAAGAAAATAAAATCTGTCACTGCTTCAAGTTTTTCCTGTTCTTTTTGCCATAAAGTAATGGGACTGGATGCCATCCATGATCTTAGTTTTTTAGTATTGCATTTTAAGCCAGCTTTTTCACTCTCTTTCACTTTTGTCAAGAGGCGTTTTAGTTCCTCTTTGCTTTCTGCTGTTAGAGTGGTATCGTCTGCATATCTGAGATTATTGATATTTTTCCCAGCAATCTTAATTCCAGTTTGTGATTCACCCAGCTTGGCATTTCACACCATATACTTTGCATATAAGTTCATGAGCAGAGTGACAATATACCACCTTGTTGTACTCCTTTCCCAATTTTGAACCAGTCCAGTTCTGATTGTTGCTTCTTGACTCGCATACAGGTTTCTCAGGAGTCAGGTGAGGTGGTCTGATACTCCCATGTCTTCAAGAATTTTCCACAGTTTGTTTTGATCCATAGAGTCAAAGGCTTTAGCATAGTCAATGAAGCAGAAGTAGATGTTTTTCTGGAATTCCCTTGCTTTCTCCATGATACAACAAGTGTTGGCAATTTGATCTCTGAGTCCTCTGCCTTTTCTCAACCTAGCTTGTACTTCTGGAAGTTCACATACTGCTGAAGCTGAGCTCGAGGATTTTGAGTATGATGCTGCTGGCATGTGAAATGAGCACAGTTGTACAGTAGTTTGAACATTATTTGGCATTGCCTTTCTTTGGGATAGGAATGAAAACTTACCTATTCCAGTCCTGTGGCTACTGCTGAGTTTTCCAAATTTAATGATGTAATGCATGCAGCACTTTAACAGCATCATCTTTTAGGAATTTAAATAGCTCAGCTTGAATTCTGTCACCTGCATTAGCTTGGTTCATAGTAAAGCTTTCTACATCCCACTTGACTACACACTCCAGGATGTCCAGCTCTATGTGAGTAACCTCACCGTTGTGGTTGTCCAGGTCATTGAGACCTTTTTTATGTAGTAATTCTATGTATTCTTGCCACCTCTTGTTAACATCTTCTGCTTCTGTTGGGTCCTTACTATTTCTGTCCTTTATTGTACCCATCCTTGCACAAAATGTTCCCTTGATATCTCCAATTTTCTTGAAGTGATCTTTATTCTTTCCTATTCTATTGTTTTCCTGTTTTTCTTGTATTTCAAATAGGTCTTCTTATCTCTCCTTGTTATTCTCTGGAACTCTGCATTCAGTTGAATGTGTCTTTCCATGTCTCTGTTGCCTTTTCCTCGCTTCTTTTCTCAGCTATCCTCAGGCAACCACTTTGCTTTCTTTCATTTATTTTTTGGGGGATGGTTTTGGTCACTGTCTCCTGTAGTGTTATGAACATCCATCCATAGTTCTTCAGGCACTCTCTCTACCAGATCTAATCCCTTGAATGTATTTGTCACCTCCACTGTGACGGTTAGATTCAATTGATTTACCATATCAAATCCGCTAATTGTAAGCGATTTGATTTAGGTCATACCTGAGTGGCCTAGTGGTTTCCCTACTTACTTCAATTTAAGTCTGAATTTTGCAATAAGGAGTTCATAATCTGAGCCACAGTTGGCTCCAAGTCTTGTTTTTGCTGACTGTATGGAGCTTCTCCATCTTCGGCTGCAAATATAATCAATCTGATTTCAGTTTTGACCATATTTTGATGTCCATGTGTAGCGTCTTCTCTTGGGTTGTTGGAAAAGGGTGTTTGCTATGACCAGTATGTTTTCTTGACAAAACTCTGTTAGCCTTTGCTCTGCTTCATTTTGTATTCCAAGGCCAAACTTGCCTGTTATTATCAGCAGTCAAACTTTAAGAACATATATCTTTAGAATAGATTGCTTGTCTGGTCTCTAATGGAAGCTATTGGAATATCACTAAGTAACATTTGATTTTAAATGACAAATTTAATCAGAAAGGTGAGTTAAGCTTACTGATTTCAAACAGCCTTGTCAGAAATAAAGTGTGATATCTCTATGTTCCAGGATCTGTAGAAGAGAGGAAATTAAACAGCGTATTTCATTTGATAAGTTTAAACTCACCAAATTTTACAAAAGGCATACATAGTGGGAATCACATCTCAGGATCATACTGACAAGGCTGAAGCAAGAGAAGAAATGGCACAGCGGAAGGGAAGTCTTTGACATGGGAGAAAGAAGTGCTGTCAGTTCATGGAAAGAATGCAGGGACTCAAACAGTAGAGCCTGAGGTTCAAAATGTGGTACACTCTGCACTTTTGGTATTTTGGGGCCCCTCTAATTCTTAGTTGTGGGGAGCTCCCTGTACACTGATGATATCTAGAAATATTCCTACCCTCTATCTACCAGATACCGGTGTTTTCCCCCACCCCAAGCTCTGACAACTATAAATATGTTCAGATATCAGCCAAATGTTCCCTGGGGGCAAAAGAACTGTTGAAAACCATTGTTATAGTTGTATAATGTAGTTAACTAAGTGGAAGTCAATGTTGTAGGAGACAGCACTTTTGAATAAGACATTCTGTGAGTAATTATTTTTGGAAATACTCATTCCTTCATCCAACAAATATTTGTTAAATTCATACCATGTGCCAGGAGCTGTTTTAAGTGATTGGGGTTCATTAGTCAGCAAAAGACAAAAATCCCTGCTTTCAATGGATGTGATATTAAATTTTACAGTATATTAGAAGGTGAGAAGTGCTAAGGAAAAAGGCAGGGTGAGGAGGATTGGGATTATTTGAGTAGTGGGGGAGGAAGTTTTCAGTTTTAAATATGGAAATGATCTTAAGAAAGTTTGAGGGAAAGAATTTTATTTTTCATCTTTTTTTTTCCCCACAGAGCTAATAGAATGAGCTCACATGGTAAGGAACACAGTATGTTTACTTATTCATCAAGCAATTATTTATTGAATTAGCTGTTGATTTTCTAGGCACTGAGCTGAAGTTATGATGATGAGCAAGGTAGACCTGGTTTCTCCCCTCTTTGCATGTATATGAGAGAGATATCTCATTGAAAACTGTTACAGAATAAGATATTAAACTTCAGCTTGGATATTTCTATTTAAAAAAGACACACAGAGTTAAGAGATATAAATAAGATGGAGTTGTCATAGGATGTGTGTGAGTAAAGATTTCCGTGAAGAAATGATAATATCTTAGAGGAGTTAAGGGTGCAGTAGGAAAGAGGTGAAATAAAAGTTGTAAGCAGAAAGAAAAGCATATGAGAATAATCAGTGGTAACTGGAGCTGAGAGAATAACTTGAGGGCATCATGGAATAATGTGAGGAATGAGAGGTAAACTTCAGCTACCTCATGTAGAGCATATTGTAATTTGCATCTTTATATTTGGAGCAGTGAAAAGCCAATGGCATGGTCTAAATGGGGATGGGGAGGTCACATGATTAGATTTTCATATTGAAAAAAGAAAATCTAGCTGTAGGGAAATAGCTAGAGGGGGATGAGCTAGGATGGAGTATGAATAAAAGATGAACTATGGAGGATGAGAACTGTTTGGACTGCGGAGTCATCAATTGTGCTTGGGAGAAATGGATGGATTCTAAAGATATGTAGAAGGCAAAATCAGTAGTGATTTTGTGATCAACTGAATGTGATGCTAAAGGGAGCAAGAATAGCAGTCAAAATCTACAAGTATTTTGGTGATTCTCTTGCACACTACTAGAGTTGGAGTAGTTCGTGAGTTGAGTTTCAGATCTGTTCATCTTAAGATGTTTTTGAGACATCTAGAAGAAATGTTTAGAAAGTACTATATAGTATATATGAGACAGAAACTGATATGTTTTTAATTGAACTTAAAAATTGATAAAATTTGTGATAAAAATAACATTAGTTCTGATAGTCTTATTTAAGAAATGGTTAAACAGTCCTTTTAGGAGGATGGCCAAAGGATTTATCTCACTTCACTTATGGAGCTGTTTATCTCAGACAAAAAGTAGACCAGTGGTATCATGGCACTGTTATTACCAACAGCATTATGATATACTTACATACAACCTTTTTTTTAAGGCCAATGGTAGAAGAGAATTCAGAAGTTGCAGTCTAGACTCACAGGCAACTATTGTTGTAGGCTCTTAGGCTACGAAGGTAGAATCAGTCTTTTTTCCTCAACCCACACAAAACCAAACATGAATGTGTTTAGTTTTGAACATTTAGTACAGTTCTGTATAGTACATTATTCTAAGAGGGTTAGTAGTTTTCATGGTACTGCAGGTAGACTATACATACTGTGCTTTTTCAGTATTTNTGCTAGAGTCTACCAAAACCCATGTCCATTGAGTTGGTGCTGTCTCTTATACACATCTTGAACATTTAGTACAGTTCTGTATCGTACATTATTCTAAGAGGGTTAGTAGTTTTCATGGTACTGCGGGTAGACTATACATACTGTGCTTTTTCAGTATTTTCTTATATTGTTAAATATCTGATTAGTCTTGTCCTTTAATCAGAATGTGAAAAAGACTGTTGGATTTTGATAAGCTTCCCAAAAGTAATGAGAGTTTTGCCAAGGTCTATAGGGAAACTGTTTCACATGTGGAGAAAACAGGTAGGAAACAATTTTTGGACAGTTCCCAGACAGTGGTGAGAGAGGAAAATTTTTGTGTAGATACGTGTGATCAGCACACACATAAGACTAGCAGTAACAACAGAGTTACTCACATGGCTTTTCAAACAATACTTGGAGCTCGTGTACACCTGTGGTGGATTCATGCTGATGTATGGCAAGGCCAATAGAGTATTGTAAAGTAAAATAAAGTAAATAAAAAACAAAACAAAACAATACTTGTAAAGATATGACAACATCATGATGATTTGAATGGGGAAAAGGTTGAAATAAGGTGTCAGAGCTTAATGTGTCAGAGTACTGAAACATCCATACTTCCTTATGGTGAAGTGTGTGACTTTAGGAAAGCTCTGAGTCATGGAAACAAGTTGAATTGTTATGTCACTGACAACTTTGACCGCCATACCTGTCTACATAAGCAATAAATTTATTTTAAAAAAATTTAATTATAGTCAATCTTTTGAAATTCAATTTGTATGCTTTTATTAACTATAGTCATGCCATCCAATTTAATTAACTTGTAATTACAAAAGGTATTCGATAAGTGTGCAAAGGCGAGGTTGTCTCATGACAGACATGCTTTAACATTTAGTGCTTAACATTTCCTTGCTCAGTTTTAAATGATTTGCAATAATTATGTAGCTGTTTACAATTTTTTAAAAAGCGCCTACATGTATACTGCATAACTGTTTTTTTTCTTGAAGACTTTTTTACATTAATAACTATATTTTCCTTAATAATGTCATTCAGTTCAGTTACTCAATCGTGTCTGACTCTTTGCAACCCCACGAACCACACCACGCCAGCCCTCCCTGTCAATCACCAACTGCTAGAGTCTACCAAAACCCATGTCCATTGAGTTGGTGATGCCATCCAACCATCTCATCCTCTGTCATCCCCTTCTCCTCCTGCCCTCAATCTTTCCAAGCATCACAGTCTTTTCAAATGAGTCAGCTCTTCGCATCAGGTGGCCAAAGTATTGGAGTCTCAGCTTCAACATCAGTCCCTCCAGTGAACACCTAGGACTTATCTTCTTTACGATGGACTGGTTGGATCTCCTTGCAGTCCAAGGGACTCTCAAGAGTCTTCTCCAACACCACAGTTCAAAAGCATCAATTCTTCGGCACTCAGCTTTCTTTATAGTCCAGCTCTCACATCCATACATGACTACTGGAAAAACCATAGCCTTGACTAGACTGACCTTTGTGGACAAAGTAATGTCTCTGTTTTTTAATATAATGTCTAGGTTGGTCATAACTTTTTTTCCAAGGAGTTTAAGCATCTTTTAATTTCATGGCTGCAGTCACCATCTGCAGTGATTTTAGAGCCCACCCCCCAAAAAAAGTTAGCCACTGTTTCCCAATCTACTTGCCATGAAGTGATAGGACTGGATGCCATAATCTTCGTTTTCTGAATGTTGAGTTTTAAGCCACCTTTTTCAGTCTCCTCTTTCACTTTCATCAAGAGGTTCTTTAGTTCCTCTTCACTTTCTGCCATATGGTGATGTTATCTGCATATCTGAAGTGATTGATATTTCTCCCAGCAATCTTGATTCCAGCTTGTGCTTCTTCCAGCCCAGCGTTTCTCATGATGTACTCTGCATTTAAGTTAAATAAGCTGGGTGACAATATGCAGCCTTGATGCACTCCTTTTCAATTTGGAACCAGTCTGTTTTTCCATGTCCAGTTCTAACTGTTGCTCCCTGACATGCATATAGGTTTCTCAAAAGGCTGGTCAGGTGGTCTGGTATTCCCATCTCCATCAGAATTTTCCACAGTTTATTGTGGTCCACATAGTCAAAGGCTTTGGTATAATCAGTAAAGCAAAAATAGATGATTTTCTGAAACTCTCTTGCTTTTTTGATGATCTAGTGGATGTTGACAATTTGATCTCTGGTTCCTCTGCCTTTTCTAAAATCAGCTTGAACAACTGAAAGTTCAAGGTTCACATATTTTTGAAGCCTAGGTTGGCGAATTTTGAGGATTACTTTACTAGCATGTGAGATGAGTGCAATTGTGCGGTAGTTTGAGCATTCTTTGGCATTGCCTTT
>SJYV01031390.1:57398-67990 GCA_006410875.1 Neotragus pygmaeus
CCTCAGAGGGAGTAGGAGAGGGCGGGATGATCTGCGAGAATGGCGTTGAAGAATATATACTATTATGTAAGAAACGAATCACCAGTCTATGTTTGATACAGAATGCAGGACGCTTGGGGCTGGTGTACGGGGATGATCTAGAGAGACGTTGTGGGGTGGGAGGTGGGAGGGGGACTCGGGATTGGGAGCTTGTGTGCACCTGTGGTGGATGCGTGTCGATGTATGGCAAACCCAATAGAGTATTGTAAAGTTAAATTTAAAAATAAATAAATAAATTAAAAAAAAATTAAAAAAAAAAAAAAAAAAGTGAATAAGTCAAGTCATCATTTGGTATGTTAGTCATTGCACCTGAGGGCTAGAAAATACATAGGTCTTCTATAGACTATTACTTATAAAGAGACTTTTTGCAAGATGACTATTTTCAACAAATAAAATACAAATTCTTTTCTTTTTTATAATTTTAAAAATTGAAATATGCTTGATTTATAAGTTTGTGTTAGTTTCAAGGCATACAAGGAAGTGATTCAGATATATATATATCTCTCTGAAAATTTTCAGATTCTTTTCCATTATAGCTTATGAGAGTGTATTAAAAATAGTTGCCTATGCTATACATTGGCTCCTATTGTTTATCTGTTTTATATATAGTAGTGTGTACCTGTTAATCCCAACCCCCTAATTTATCCCTCACCCCTTACCCCTTTGGTAACCATAAGACTGTTTTCTACATCTCTGATTTTGTTTTCTATGTCTGAATTTAATGATACAAATAAGTTCATTTGTATCATTTTAAAATATTCCACAAATAAGTGATGTCATATATTTGCATTTCTCTTTCACCTAGTATGTTAAACTCCAGGTCCATCCATTTTGCTGGAAATGGCCTTATTTTGCTCATTTTATGGCTGGATAATATTACTATGTGTGTGTGTATGTAGCCATTCATCTGTCAGTGAATACTTAGATTGCTTCCATGTCTTAGCTATTGTAAACAGTGATTCTTTGAACATTGGTGTGTATGTATGTATCTCTTTAAATTAGAATTTTCTCTGGATGTGTGCCTAGGATTGGGATTGCCAACTCCATTTTTTTATTTTTTAAGCAATCCTCATACTGTTTTCCACAGTGGCTGCACAAATTTACATTATTATCAACAGTGTAGGAGAAGCTCCCGTTTTCTACATACCTACTCCAGCATTTATTATCTGTAAACTTTTTGATGTTATTTATTCTGACATCTACTTTGGTATATGTTTCAGTATATGAAGTATAAGCTTCATATAATTAACAGACTTGTTCCAAATTGGGAAAGGAGTACATCAAGGCTGGATATTGTCACCCTGCTTATTTAACTTGTTTGCAGAGTACACCATGCGAAATGCTGGGCTGAATGAAGTACAAACTGGGATCAACATTGCCAGGAGAAATATCAATATCCTCAGATATGCAGATGATACCATCCTTATATCACAAAGTGAAGAGGAACTAAAAAGCCTCTTGATGAAACTGAAAGAGGAGAGTGAAGAAAAGCTGGCTTAAAACTCAGCATTCAAAAAATGAAGATCATGGCATCCGCTCCTATCATTTCATGGCAAATAGATGGGGAAACAGTGGAAACAGTGACAGACTTAATTTATTTTGGGCTTCAAAATCACTTCAGATGGTGACTGCAGCCATGAAATTAAAAGACACTTGCTCCTTCTAAGAAAAGCTATGACCAACCTAGACAGCATATTAAAAAGAAGAGACATTACTTTGCTGACAAAGGTCCGTCTAGTCAAAGCTGTGGTTTATCCAGTGTTCATGTATGGATATGAGAGTTGGACTATAAAGAAAGCTGAGCATCGAAGAATTGATGCTTTTGGACTGTGGTGTTGGAGGAGACTCTTGAGAGTCCCTTGGACAGCAAGGAGATCCAACTAGTCAATCCTAAAGGAAATCGTTCCTGAATATTTATTGGAAGGACTGATGCTGAAGCTGAATCTCCAATACTTTGACCACCTGATGTGAAGAACTGACTCATTTGAAAAAAGATCCTGATGCTGGGAAAGAGTGAAGGTGGGAGGAGAAGGGGATGACAGAAGATGAGATGGTTGGATGGCATCACCGACTTGATGGATTTAAGTTTGAGCAAGCTCCAGTAGTTGGACAGGGAAGATGGACAAGAGAAGCTGGCGTGCTGCAATCCATAGGGTCACAAAGAGTTAGATATGACTGAGCAACTGAACTGGACTGATTCTGATGTGTGTGAGGTGATACTTCATTGTAGTTTTGATTTATATTTCTCTAATAATTAATTATATTGAGCATCTTTTCATGTGCCTGTTGGCTATCTATATGTCTTTGTAGAAATGTCTATTTGGGTCTCCTGCCCATTAAAAAAATTTTTTTTTGATAATGAATTGTATGAGCTGTTTGCATATCTTGAACATTAAACCTTTGTAGGTGGCATTTTTTGCAAATATTTTCTCCCTAAGGCTAGTTTGTCTTTTCATTTTGTTTATGTACTTTGCTGTGCAAAAGCTTGTAAGTTTTAGTAGGTGCCATTTGTTTATTTTTGCTTTTTTAGGGGGAGTCTGACTTGAGAAAATGTTGCTCTGATTTATGTGGGAGAATGCTTTGCCTACATTCTCTTCTAGGAGTTTTACGATATCATATCTTACATTTAGGTCTTTAAGTCATTTAAGTTTATTTTTGTGTATGACGTGAGGCAGTGTTCTAACTTCACTGATTTGCATGCTTTCAAAACTCCACTTGCTGAAGCGATTGTCTTCCATTGTATATTCTTGCTTGCTTTGTCAAAGATTAATTGACTGTGGGTGTGTGGGGTTATTTCTGAGATCTCTATTCTATTCCATTGATTCTGTTTCTGTGCCAGTACCACACTGTTTGGTTATTGTAGCTCTGTGGTATTGCCTGAAGTCTGGGAAGGTTATGCCTCCAGCTTTTATCTGTTTCCTCAGGATTGCCTTGACAATTCTGGATCTTCTGTGATTCAATATAAATTCTAAGATTATTTAACCTACTTCTTTGAAAAATGTCATGGTAATTTGATAGGGATTACATTAAATTGGTAGATTGCTTCAGGTGGTTTGGCCATTTTAGCGATTTTAATTCTTCCAGTTCAAGAGCATGAGGTATCTTTCCAGTTCTTTGAATTAACTTAAATTCCTTTTATCAATATTTTATACTTGTCAGCATATAAGTCTTTCTCTTCCTTTGTCAGGTATGCTCCTAAGTATTTTATTTTGGTGCAATTTTAAAAATAATATTTTTCAATGTTCTTTTATGATAGGTTTAATATTGCTGTATTCTTTTAGTTTTAATTGCTTCTCAGAGAAATTCTTCATCTCTTTTTCTAAATTGTTATCTTGCTGGGTAGAGTATCCTAGGTTGCAGGTTTTCACAACTCTGGTTGTGTGATATCTTCTTTCCATGTTCAGTTAGTATTTTGTGAGGACTGTTCCACATGTAGATATATTTTTGATATTTTTGTCAGAGAAGGTGAGTTCTGTGTTCTGTTATCTTGATAGCCAGTAAAGTAATTATTTTTTTATATTTTGTGAAGGTTCCAACAAGTGAATGTATTTTTTGAGACAATTAGATTTATATGGGCAATTAGGTTTATAAGGTATAAACACAAAGGTATCATAATTTCATTTTGAATTTACTTTGATCAAGCAGAAACAAAATTACTGTGATAAGGATATATATTTGGTAGTTATTAAATTTTTCAAATTATTATTTAATGAAAATAATATGTGAAATTCTGGTAATTAAATTTTATGAAAACATTTTACATATGTATTAGTTTTTCTCTATTATTAATAATTTTAGAGGTAATCCTTTCCCATTGAACTATTTTTTTTCTCTCAAGGAGCAGTGAGCATCATTGGCCCTTTATCTGTTGTGTTGGTTGCCTCTTATCTTTGGGTGAAGTTCTCTCAGCTGCTCCTAAAGCCCACCATGAATGCCTTTTCTCATTCATTCATAGGGTCATTGCTTACCAACAATCCACTTTTTACTGTATAACATTCATATGATTTTGATTCTTATTTCAAGGATTAAATCATGATATAGTAAAAATTGCCATTTCCAAATATTGATTTGTTATGAATTTACTTTGGTTGAATAGAACAGAATTTTATTGAGATATATTTGAGAAATATAGGTACCCTCTTTTTGAAAGTTTACTTTTTCCCATGTAGCTTTTATGAAGAAACTGTAAGAGTATCTGTTTTTACTAACTGAAAGAAATCAAAGAGGATTTTTTACTTTCATGAAAAAAGGTAATTGCTTTTTTGCTTTATGCCATTTTGGCTTCAAGATTTCATGAGAATGATCTGCTCTACTATTGGATAGTGGGGAAAATGTGTAATTAAAATTAAATTAAAATACACTTCCATTTGTGTCCAAAGGTTCTGATTCTAAAAGACCAAATTTACTAAAGGCAAACAATGATTTTTAATGATTGAATCATAAACCCTTCATATCTTCTTAAGTAATTATATACCTAGAGTGGACTGTAATAGTTGTTTAAATTCATTATTAGTCATCAGTAGAAGTCAAATTATATTTGATATAGTCTCTTCACTAAGGAAGAAATATGGGCTCTATCTAAAATTTTTATCAGATCATGTGAAACCTAATATTCAACAGCTGGAAAATTCTCTCTCTGGAACAGTACATTTGGTTTTGACAGACAAGGTCAGTACATTCTGATGTGAACTACATAACTCATGCAATACAAGGCCAATCATTTAATAAGACCCTTCAACCAATCAAAAATGGACCTATAATGCATCATAGATGATGTTGGGATTGAAATGTAATGGTCTGTTTAGTACTTCCTGGCAGTCGACTTAGGCCATAATGCACTCACTGATGGTTATGAATAACAAGTGTGTTTCAGTTAATACATTTTGTAACTTGTCTAGAAAATATGTCTCTGGTCAAACCACTCTAGTTTTTAATATCAGATTTAGAAAAATAAAATTAAGATTCAAGATTAAATATTTACTGAGGAATCTATTTAACTATCAAGGAATTTACAACTCCATCTTTTTCTTCTGTTTTTTTTTTTTTCTCCATTCTGATAGCAGCAATTCAGTGTAATTTAAGAATAAAAAAATAATTAAGATAGNACTCAAGAGAGTCATTCTAGAAAGAACACCGGTCTAGAGAGTGGCTGTAATGCAGCACACACAGGAAAGAATTATTAAGATAACTACAATATTGTTAAACGGAAAACAATCTGTGACTCCAAGGATCAACCGGACAAAGAGTAACAAAGAGTAGTTGGCCATTTGTGAGAGAACTTGAATATTCAAAAGCATGTTGTCACACTCTCATAATGTCTAAAAGAGTGCTGTCTAATTCTTTCCTCCTTACTTTTCTCTAGCCTTCTTTTAAAGGTAACCTGCTCACAAACACAGCCAGGTTCAATCTGCTTCCTAAATGGTTTATAAAATGTTCCACAACGTTACACAAATCAAGAGTGTGAAATATTAATTTAAACTGCATTTTTTGAGCCAGACTTGAAAAATTCAGCAATGTGAGATGGGAGCCTTAAAGATTAGGAGCTTTTAGGAATTAGAGCTAGAAGGAGATACCATTTCAAGGAGGAAATGTACTTACATTTTACTGCAAGTGAAATGTCTGTCTTTAAATGGTAGCCTCTGAAACAAAGAGAGAAAAAACTGTTAAAAAAATGCAGAGTGACCAATTACAAGTGAAGAGGGCATTGAATTGCCTCCAAAGGTGCAGTCTTCGAATACATTTTCCCATTTGAAAAAACGAGAAGCTTAGAGATGAAACCATTTTTATTTGGAAACTCTTGTAGGAGGCACAGGGTGCTGCAGTCCACAAAGAAAGCACGTGAGTCAATTGTGGTGCCTCATTACACACTCAGCTCCCTGTCCCGAGCACCCTCTAATTTTGAGATTCCTTGATGCTCACTTGTTTCCCAGGTCTGATCCTGAGGAGATACGGAGCCTGGTTGCACAGGATGATGGCTCAGTTGACTGTCCTCTTGCTCCTGGTTCGTGTTCACTGCGTACCCTGTTCTCGAAGGCCCGGGTTTGACCCTTTGTTCCATTAACTGAAACTCCTCCTGAAAATTATGATTTTCTCAATACATGCTTATTGGGATAAGTGGACAAGTTTTCTTTTCCAAGAAAACTTTTCCAAGTTTTCTGGGTGCAGGGGGAGGTTGAAATCAATGCCAAGTTTCTCTTTATTCAAGATGGCAGTGAAAAAAGAGGGACAATCAGACTGTGCCCATGCTTGGAGGGAGTCTGCCAGTTGTACCGGCAATTTGTTCAGGGTGGCAGCCCACCAGACAATTCGCTTCCAAATCCATTAAAAAAAAAATCTATTGTGGCTTTATCCAAAAGGGTATTTTTCAGGGTAGTAGGTTTATTGAGAATGGCAGGTAAGTCCGCATGATTGATGTGAAGTGTTTGGGTTGTGAGATTCAAATGATCCCAGTCATCTCCCAGCCTGATCAGTCGAGTCACAATGTCCTCAGCCTGACAAGAAGATCCTGTCACTTGTCACGCCACCCACATGGATCTGGATGAGTCAGATGAGTCACCTCAGTGAGCAATATTTTTCCAGCCCCTGCCATTTTTAGTAATAGCGTGACTTTGGCAAATTGATTCAATGCTTTGGGATGGAGAGAAATAAAAATAGTGGCTATTTCAAAGAACTGATGTAAGGGTTAAATAAGATAATACATGTCAAATAGTAATGTAAGGCTGGCCCATACTGAAGAGAGTGCTACCTGGTATGTCAGTTATTATTATTATTATTATTATTATTACCAACTTGCAAAACTAACTTGAGAGAAGTTCATGGACTTGGAGCTAGGAAGGTAGCTACAGAGACCATTTTGCTTGGGTGGGAATGTCTCCACTCTTGGCAGTTAAAACTGTACCATTTTCCCAAATTTCTCTCCCAGATGGCCTCCCTCAAATCTTCATTTTTTCCAACTGCTGAGAACGTTAATAATTTGAATTAGATCCAAATCCACATTGGAAAATTCCTAAGTATTTTAGTAAGCCACCTAATTCCTTGTTTATAATCATAGAGATGATTGGGGTTGGGGTTCCTAGATTGACAAGGTACTAAATTACTGAATGGCCGGGCCCAGACAAAAAAACAAGGATATTCTTCTTTCAGAGCTTTTACATAAGGCAGGTGCATGATGTATTTTTATTGAGTTGAATTTTTTAGATGGACCCTATGGTGAGATTCAAGAAGATGTCACATGTATCACCGACTCGAAGGAATTAGGACCACTTGCTCTGCCCCCTATATACATTCCCCTCACTCCCCTGCCACCCAGCTCTTGCCCCTCAAACAAAAAGGGTATTGAAGATTCCTCTGAAATTTTGAGCCCTTCAGTTCCTTTGAGGAAATTGTTGCTAGGAAACAGATTTAGAACATTCTCACCTACTGAGAAAAGTTTTTACTACTGCCTCACATAACAGCTTCTTCCTTAGCTTTGAAAGTATCAATAAAGAAAACTGTCCCTTACTTCACCGATACACTGGATAATAGCTCTTCATTTGGGCAACAATTTCACAGAAATATCATTGATTACTTTGAAAACTATTCAAAACCATCCTTGAGACTAACTTATGTAGCTACCTAATGCAGTAGGACCAATCGTTTTTCTTGGGGTACAAAATAAATAAAGCCATTAAGAACATTGTGGTGGTGAGGTTTTACAGACCATTAAAAACCATAAAAACTTGCCTTTGCTTTTCTACGCTTACTTCCACATTTGAAAAAGAAAACCTGAGTTCTTCAAGGATAACGAAAGCCCTTAACTTTAATAATTAGCTCATTTGCTAAATTTCCTTCGGTGCCTGGTATGTGAAGGACATGTGGTAGGCACTAATCATACATTCCCTGCCCTCATGATAATGTGTGATTGAAGAGACAGCTAAACACTGGGAGAGATCATGAGGTGATACAGTGCAAAATTATAAGGTGCTCAGTGAGGTGGGAAGGTGGTCTTTGAGGATTCAGTCTAGAAAGAGAAATCAGGGAATTCTAATTGGGAAAATGTTAGGATAATATCTGATGAAACATGCATATTAATAATAACAGCTAACACTAATAGTGCTGTGTGCATGATGCACTGATTCACTTATGAGTCAGCAGGCCTGCAAGAGGTGCTCTTGTGGCCACAGGGTAGGAGTTAAGAGAGCAAATGCAGAGAGCAGAGCACACCAGGGGAAGGGACATCATCAAGGGCACAGGCCTTGGGCAGGAGGAAAGAGACCAGGCCACCGCTTGCCTTACCCTCTGTGTATCTCAGCAGAGTCCAACCTTCCACCCCATGGGAATCTTCAGGGGGTCATGGATGGGCTCTTCTGATATCAATCCTGGATTACTTTAGCTATGGAAGTTGAATCTTCGCTCCCACCTTGGGGAGACACAACTCACAACTTGTCTCTGCCTGTACCCAGCACGGGAGCCACACTCGTAAGATGCAAGGACAGCATCTACCATCCTCAGCTCATGGTAGTGCTTGGGTCTGATTCAATCGCCAGGTCTACAGAAATGGGCCTTGTCAAAGCACTTGGATACCATCTCTGGTCTCTTTGTCAGAAATCCAGTCTCCTGTGCTCTGATGATTGCTGAGATCTGTCAACTGACAGTCCTGGAGCTCTAGGCCAAGGTGTCCAACCAAAGGATTCTCTGCATCACCCATGTGTCTCAACTTCTCACTCTGCTTCTTGTGGCTGATACCATCTGGTTATGATCTATAACCTATGATTGACACTTTTTAAGAAAATGAATGCTTATGCTGATTGAAATATTTGACTTGAGTTTTCTGCTGTTTAAAATTTTATGATAGCAAAAAAATTCATCAGTGCCAATGTAGTTTTTTGACTAATATCACACATGGAGTCAAATCAGTATACCTATTTCTCTCACTAATATACAATTTTACTTCCTGCTAGTCCAAGATTATAAATTTTGAGATGAAGTGGCTACCTACCACTCTCTTATTCTGAATATAGAACTAATTCTATTTTATGTTAATTTAAATTATTTGCTTATTGGCATGGTAAGTATAGGGCCTTCCCACATGGTACAGTGGTAAAGAATTTGCCTGCCAATGCAGAAGATGCAAGAGGCATGGGTTCAATCCCTGGGTTGTGAAGATCCCCTGGATAAGGAAATGGCAATCCACTCCAGTATTCTTGCCTGGAAAATTCCCCTGGATAGGGGAGCCTTGTGGGCTACAGTCAGTGGAGTGNATCCATACTGGTCGCAGGAAGATTCTGCCTTATGTGCACCAGAGACAAAAATCTGGATTCCTCAGAGAGAAGGGAATATGGGCAGGGCCCTTGACAGGGTGGGCCCTGCCTTCCCTGGGAGGGGGTGGAGGTGAATCAGTAGAGCTGCCACAGCATCCTTCCGATCCCACCTGGCCCTTCTGGATGGCGGGTGACCAACTCAGCGGCCTGCAGCAGCCTTCAGTTTGGCAGGAGACGGGTGTGGGGAGGGTCATTTTTCTGCAGAAGTGGAGCTGCTCAGGGCTGACTGCAGGTAGACCGTCTTGTGGAAGAATCTGTTGCTTGAGAAAACCACCAAGGAGAAGAGGCGCAACTGGAAAAGGTACGCTTTGCCAGGGGTCTTTGCTTCATTGGCNGACTGAACTGAACTGAACTGATGGGACCAGATGCCATGATCTTCATTTTTTGAATGTTGAGTTTTAAGCCAGCCTTTCCATGCTCCTCTTTCACCTTCACTGAGTGGCTCTTTAGTTCCTCTTCACTTTCTGCCATAAGGATGGGGTCATCTGCATATCTGAGGTTATTGATGTTTCTCCCAGCAATCTTGATTAAAGCTTGTGCTTCATCCAACCCAGCATTTTGCATGATGTCCTCTGCATATAAATTAAATATGCAGAGTGACAACAAACAGCCTTGACATACTGCTTTTCCAATTTGGAATCAGTCCATTGTTCCATGTATAGTTCTAACTGTTACTTATTTACCTGCATACAGATTTCTCAGGAGGCAAGTCAGGTGGTCTGGTATTCCCATCTCTTTAAGAATTTCCAGTTTCTTCTAATCTATATAAAAGGCTTTAGCATAGTCAGTGAAGCAAAAATAGATGTTTTTCTGGAATTCTCTAGCTTTTTCTATGATCCTGTGAATGATGGTAATTTGATCTCTGGTTCCCTTGCCTTTTCTAAATCCAGATTGTACATCTGGAAGTTCTTAGTTCACATACTGTTGAAGCCTGTCTTAAAGCATTTCAAGTATTACTTTGCTAGCGTGTGAGATGTGTGCAATTGTGCAGTAGTTTAAAGATTCTTTGGTATTGCCTTTCTTTGGGAATGGAATGAAAACTACCTTTTCCAGTCCTGTGGCCACTGCTGAGTTTTCCAAATTTTCTTGTGTAATGAGTGTAGCGTTTTAACAGCATCATGTTTTAGGATTTGAAATAGCTTAGCTGGAATTCCATCACTTCCACTAGCTCTGTTCATATAGAATTGATGCTTTTGAACTGTGGTCTTGGGGAAGACTCTTGAGAGTCCCTTGGACTGCAAGGAGATCCAACCA
>SJYV01031390.1:68059-112075 GCA_006410875.1 Neotragus pygmaeus
AAAGAATTGATGCTTTTGAACTGTGGTCTTGGGGAAGACTCTTGAGAGTCCCTTGGACTGCAAGGAGATCCAACCAGTCCGTTCTGAAGGAGATCAGCCCTGGGATTTCTTTGGAGGGAATGATGCTGAAGCTGAAACTCCAATACTTTGGCCACCTCATGCAAAGAGTTGACTCATTGGAAAAGACTCTGATGCTGGGAGGGATTGGGGGCAGGAGGAGAAGGGGACTATAGAGGATGAGATGGCTGGATGGCATCACTGACTCGATGGACGTGAGTCTGAGTGAACTCTGGGAGTTGGTGATGGACAGGGAGGCCTGGCGTGCTGCGATTCATAGGGTCACAAAGAGTCGGACACGACTGAGCGACTGAACTGAACTGAACTGAATGCTTCCTAAGGCTCACTTGACTTCACACTCTAGCATGTCTGGCTCTAAATGAGTGATCACCTCATCATGGATATATGGGTCATTAAGATCTTTTTATATAGTTCTTGCATGTATTTTTGTCACCTCTTCTTGTTAGGCCCATACTGTCTCTGTCCTTTATTATGCTCACCTTTGCATGAAGTGGTCTCTTGGTATCTTCAGTTTTCTTGAAGAAATCTCTAGTCTTTCCCATTCTGTATTTTCCTCTGTTTCTTTGTATTGCTCACTTAGAAAGTCTTTCTTATTTCTCCTTGCTGTTCTCTGGAACACTGGATTCAGATGGATATGTCGTTCCTTTTCTCCTTACCCTTTTGCTTCTCTCTCTCTCTTTTTTTTCCTCAGCTATTTGTAAGGCCTCCTCAGACAACCATCTTGCCTTTTTCTATTTCTTTTTCTTGGGGATGGTTTCAATCACTGCCTCCCGTGCAGTGTTATGAACCTCTATCCATAGTTCTTCAGGCACTCTATTAGATCTAATCTCTTGAATCTATTTGTCACTTCCACTGTATAATCATGAGGATTTGGATTTAGGTCATACTTGAATGTCCTAGTGGTTTTCCCTGTGTTCTTCAATTTAAGTCTGAATTTTACAATGAGTTCATGATCTGAGCCACAGTCAGCTCCCAGTCTTGTTTTTGCTAACTGTATGGAGCTTCTTTTTATCTTCAGCTACAAAGGGAATAATCAATCTGATTTCAGTATTGATTATGTGGTGATTTCCATGTGTAGAGTCATCTCGTGTCATTGGAAGAGGTTGTTTACTATGACCAGTGCATTCTTTTGGCAAAATGCTATTAGCCTTTGTCCTGCTTCGTTTATACTCCATGGCCAAACTTGCCTGTTATCTCAGGTATCTCTTGACTTCCTATTTTTGCATTCCAGTTCCCTATGATGAAAAGGATAACTTTTTTTTGTTTGTTTTTTTAGTTAGTCTTTTAGTTAGTTGGTTAGTTTTTTAGCATTAGTTCTAGAAGTTCTCATTGGTCTTCAGAGAACCATTCAACTTCAGCTTCTATTAGGGTAATGAAAGTGAAAATGAAGAAAAGCCAAATGTATGTGAGATACTGCATTCTATATAATTTTATTTTACCTTTATTTAGAATATATCTTCTAGAATGACTTGGTCTGTACTTCCTAAGATCATTTGTAAGATTAGGTGTCAAATTGTACTGGTTGTTAAGAAGCAATTAAATATATATATTTTTAAATTGGGAACTGGTACAAAAATTACCTTAGTGTTCTCTGAATTATTTATTTTGCTGTCTTGACTTGCTTCTTCATTATTAATATATCTTGATCTCAATGTCAATATTGATTTAGCATTATTCTAGAGTACTGTCATGTTTATGACTATCTTTTCTTAGTTATGCTATTTTCGTAATAATGTACACTGACATTCATTCAATAAATTTTACCCCATAAAGATATGAATCATGGAATTCCAGAGCATTACATTGTTATTCATATATATGTACACATATATGCATATATAATTTCCATTATACAAAACTTATCAGCACCATTTTTTCTAAGTACTTTATTGTGCCGATATTTGGATGAACCAATGAATTTTTAGTGTTATAAATATCTTATTCTACTCCCTTTATGGTTTATACTGTGATTGACTAATATGCTTTGTAAATACATTTTTCCTGTATTTTCATATGCTAACAAATCAAGGAGATGGAAAACCTACCAAGATATTATAGACACACTAAGATTTATCAGGAAGTAATGTGTCAAGCATCTCTGTAAATGATAAAGTGCTTTCTTAGATACAGCTATGCCATTATGCAATGCAGTTGATGAAAACTTGAAACCCTTGTAATTATGAATGTGAACATTTTGTTTTCATGAGAGATTGAAATTTGTGTTTTTCTGAACTTCATTTTCAAATGTCAAATCCAGAGTTAAAAGGTTCATTTATACTTTGCTGTTAAGTCTGGCTCTGTGCAACCCCATAGATGGCAGCCCACCAGGCTCCCCCGTCCCTGAGATTCTCCAGGCAAGAACACCGGAGTGGGCTGCCATTTCCTTCTCCAATGCATGAAAGGGAAAAGGGAAAGTGAAGTTGCTCAGTTGTGTGCAACTCTTCACAGCCCCATGGACTGTAGCCCACCAGACTCCTCTGTCCATGGGATTTTCCAAGCAAGAGTACTGGAGTGGGTGCCCTCGCCTTATACTTTAGATTATCTTATCTATCTCTTATGTGGTTTTTATATAACTCTGCTTCTTTCTTCTTGTCTTCTAGTTCCTGTGCTACACTGTAACCAGAGAATTCTTTCTAGACCATATTGAGACTTGTCCTTCTTGTGTAAATATATTCTTTTTATTTTCTCAGAAAAAAGCTCAAATTCAGCATAAATGGATTATTTGTCTTTTCAGTCTCTTTTTTTGATTCTGTGTCACTTGTCTCCTCCCAGTTTTCACCATTTGTAGCAGATACTACAGCTGTGCTTTAAAGTGCCTAAGTGCTTCATGCTTTCTTTCCCATCTCTCCAAGGCTTTACCCAAGTTGTTCCCTCCGCACATCTCCATGGACTACTCTCCTTTTCTTTAAATTCAACTATTTTATTTTCCTCCACTTAAAATACACTGACTTTAGGAAATTTCTTTGACCCTTTGCACCAGACTGACTTGGGTGTCACACTATGCTCTCCCAGAGATCTATAGCATACTTATACTGCCTTTAAAATTGCCTGTCAACATGTAGGGCTGTTTCATAGACTATCAGTTCATTGAAAGCTGAACTGTCTCAATAATCTGGTAACCATTTTTAATGATTATTAGAACACATAACATATATGATTTAAGTTCTCTCTGTTTATTTTATTTCTTATGGTTTCTCATTATTCTCATTAATGCTGCTTTTCTCAAAATTCTATGTAATCATATTATGCCAGCTTCTTTTATTAGTAATTTGAATTGCATAGTCTTTGTCACCTCTTTATTATAGAAATTGTTATGTAGTTTTGTTTTGTGTATCTTTTATTAGGTGCATCCATATTTGTTACTGTATTTCTGCTTTTTCTTACTTGTTTTACATTAAGGCTGCTTTCAAAAATGATTAAAATCTATTTATATTTTTGTCTCTAATAATATATTTTGATATATTTCTTTAATAGTAGAATGGATATAAGGATGGAAACCTGAAAATATTTGACTAGAAGTCCTCATAGGCATAAATTTTATGTCCAGTAGTCTTTACGTCAACTATATTGTGAGCTTTTTGCAAGCATAGGTGGATGAAAGGATATGTTATAAATCAAATATTCTTAGAAATAACATTTGAATATTTGAGTCAGAATATGAAGTAGTGAAAATTGTTCACCGAGAGTTTTTGTATCAAACCACAAATAAAATACACTTTGTGTGGCTTCTATTTGAAATCCATCTTTCGTTTTCTTAACTATGTGTAAGTTGTTTTCCTTTGCTACTTAAAATATTCATCTCCAGATTTCAAACATGTTGGAGAATCCATTAAAGAGAAACTTTAAAAAAAACATAGTTTCAGGTAATATAGTAGTGGACAAAGGAGGGAAAAAAGAGGAATGTAACATTAAAACAATAGGTAGCATATTAAAAAGCAGGTATATTACTTTGCCAAAAAAAGTCCATCTAGTCAAGGCTATGGTTTTTCCAGTGGTCATGTATGGATGTGAGAGTTGGACTGTGAAGAAAGCTGAGCGCCAAAGAATTGATGCTTTTGAATTGGGGTGTTGGAGAAGACTCTTGAGAACCTCTTGACTGCAAAGAGATCCAACCAGTCCATCCTAAAGGAGACCAGTCCTGGGTGTTGATTGGAAGGACTGATGCTGAGGCTGAAATTCCAATACTTTGGCCACCTCATGAGAAGAGTTGACTCACTGGAAAAGACCCTGATGCTGGGAAGTTTGGGGGGCAGGAGGAGAAGGGGATGACAGAGGATGAGATGGCTGGATGACATCACCGACTTGATGCACATGAGTTTGTGTGAACTTTGGGAGTTGGTGATGGACAGGGAGGCCTAGTGAGCTGTGATTCATGGGGTCACAAAGAGTCAGACACAACTGAGCGACTGAATTGAACATTAAATAAATCAGGCCTTCAATCATGTGTTAAAAGTGACGAACATAAGAAATTCTATAGTTCCTGAAACCATAGAATGAATTGGGTTGATAATCTTGATTATTCTAATCAAGATCTTTTGTTAGCTTGATATAAACAGAAATTTTAAACAGAAATCAACTGGAATACTTTGATTTGCTCTTACATAGTTAAGGAGAGTTGAACCACATCAAAAAATTTCAATTGGGGCATTATTTGGATAACAGTTTTAAATTGCACATGTTGCTGACGAGTTCAAATGGGCTAATATGACCAGTTCTTGCACTGTTACTTTTTAATACAACGAAGTGTCAGGGTTATAGTAACATTAAATGGTTATTATCTCAGTTAATGGTGCGTTAAAAAAAAACAAGTAGACTGTATGATTAGATTTTATATAGGTCTGAGGAGGCCTTACAAATAGCTGTGAAAGGAAAAGAAGGGAAAAGCAAAGGAGAAAAGTAAAGGTATACCCATTTGAATGCAGAGTTCTAGAGACCATCAAGGAGACATAAGAAAGCCTTCCTCAGTGATCAGTTCAAAGAAATAGAGGAAAACAATAGAATGGGAAAGACTAGAGATATTTTCAAGAAAATTAGAGATACCAAGGGAATATTTCATGCAAAGATGGGCTCAATAAAGGACAGAGGTGGTATGGACCTAACAAAAACAGAAGATATTAAGAATAGGTGGCAAGAATACACAGTATAAATGTACAAAAAAGATCTTCATGACCCAGATAATGATAAAGGTGTGATCACTCACCTAGAGCCAAACATTCTGGAATGTGAAGTCAAGTGGGCAAAGCTAGTGGAGGTGATGGAATTCAAGTTGATCTATTTCAAATACTAAAAGATGACTATGTGAAAGTGCTGCACTCAATATGCTAGCAAATTTGGAAAACTCAGCAGTGGCCACAGGACTGGAAAAGGTCCGTTTTCATTCTAATCTCAAAGGCAATGCCAAAGAATGCTCAAACTACCACACAATTGCACTCATCTCACACGCTAGCAAAATAATGCTCAAAATTCTCCAAGCCAGGCTTCAAAAATACATGACCCGTGAACTTCCAGATGTTCAAGCTGGTTTTAGAAAATACAGAGGAATCAGAGATCAAATTGCCAACATCCACTGGATATAAGGATGTTGGGTGTTCATTGGAACATCCACTGGATCATCAAAAAGGCAAGAGAGTTCCAGAAAAACATCTATTCCTGCCTTACTGACTATGCCAAAGTCTCTGACCGTGTGGATCACAACAAACTGTGAAAAATTCTGAAAGAGATGGGAATACCAGACCACCTGAGCTGCCTCTTGAGAAACCTATATGCAGGTCAGGAAGCAACAGTCAGAACTGGACATGGAACAACAGAATGGTTCCAAATAGGAAAAGGAGTATGTCAAGACTGTATATTGTCACCCAGCTTGTTTAACTTATATGCAGAGTACATCATGAGAAACACTGGGCTGGAGGAAGCACATGCTGGAATCAAGATTGCTGGGAGAAATGTCAATAACCTCAGATATGAAGATGACTCCACCTTTATAGCAGAAAGTGAAGGAAAACTAAAGAGCCTTTTGATGAAAGTGAAAGAGGTGAGTGAAAACGTTGACTTAAAGCTCAACATTCAGAAAACGAAGATCATGGCATCTTGTCCCTTCACTCCGTGGCAGATAGATGGGGAAGCAGTGGCAGACTTTATCTTTTGGGCTCAAAAATCATTGCAGATGGTGGCTGCAGCCATGAAATTAAAAGATGCTTACTCCTTGGAAGGAAAATTATGACCAACCTAGACAGCATATTTAAAAGCAGAGACATTACTTTGCTAACAAAGGTCCATCTAGTCAAGGGTATGGTTTTTCCAGTGTCATGTATGGATGTGAGAGTTGGACTATAAACAAAGCTGAGCACCAAAGAATTGATGCTTTTGAACTGTGGTGTTGCAGAAGACTCTTGTGAGTCCCTTGGACTGCAAGGAAATACAACCAGTCCATCGTAAAGGAGATCAGTCCTGGGTGTTCCTTGGAAGGACTGATGCTAAAGCTGAAATTCCAATACTTTGGCCACCTGATGCGAAGAGCTGACTCATTTGAAAAGACCCTGATGCTGGGAAAGATTGTAGGCAGGAGGACAAAGGGATGACAGGATGAGATGGTTGGATGGCATCATCAACTCAATGGACATGAGTTTGGGTAAACTCTAGGAGTTGGTGATAGAGAGAGAGGCCTGGCATGCTGCAGTCCATGGGATCACAAAGAGTCAGACACAACTGAGTGACTGAACTAAACGGAACTGAAAACGGAAGGGAAAAGGAGCAAGACTGGGACCTCCTTCAAGTCAACTTAAGTGAGCCACTCAAGGATCCCAAAGTCTAAAGGTCCTCTGGATCACTCTAATGTCATTTTCTTCATCTTCTTTCCTTAGATTACCTATGGCCTAACATCTGAGAATCAAAAAGCTGGGTCAAAGGCTCAGCACAATATAACTGCTGGTCAAATGGTCTGGGACAAATCAGTATATTTATACCTCAAATTCATACTTATATTGATGACAATTAATAGCTGTGTGATCCACCTCACTTGATGTGTGTTTTTTTAAAAAAGGCTTTTATATTTAAAACATTCTGTAGCTGTGACTATTATCATTGCTTTATAATGTAAATGTTCCTTTGTAGCTGTTTGGCCTTGTTCTTTTTCCCCTAAATTGGGATACTTGGAGGCCACTCTTTACAAGTAGGTGGAATGGCTTATCACAAATGATGACATATCCTAATGCCTCCTTATATTTAACATGAGTTGCAAAGGCCTTTGCTATAGAAATAGAATCATATTTCTACCTACTTCGGGTAGATCTCACCAAAAGTAGCACTTTCAGTTCAGTTCAGTTCAGTCANAGGATGAGATGGTTGGATGGCATCACCAACTCAATGGACATGAGTTTGGGTAAACTCTAGGAGTTGGTGATAGAGAGAGAGGCCTGGCATGCTGCAGTCCATGGAGACACAAAGAGTCCATGGACACAACTGAGCAACTGAACTGAGGTCCCATAAAATGTGACTGTATATTTCCATTGGTTAGAGAACAGAAGTGAAGCTAAAACATGTTTTGGACTGATACATTTTATTCTATGTAATTTGATCATACTATTTATGTTTTATTACTAATAATAGTTTGAATTTATTTGCTCTTTAATGTATAATTTTATTTACTGTATAAAACTACAAAGCTCATGTGTAGAACAGTTTTCTTCAGATTTTATATTCTTTTTTCCCCAAAGTACTAAAAACTTATAAAAAATCTTGTAAACAACTCATTATTTGACAGGTCATATAGTATGTCTTAGCCAAGCTGCTTTATTATATTAATATGTTGGTTTCTTAATTTTGAATAAGTAGTAAGGAATCTAGTTTGGAAGCAGCATGTATAGGAAAAAGATTTATGAAGCTTAGAGATGAAAAATGTATTGTGCAAGTTTAAAAAGATAGGCTTTCTTTGCCAGAGCTAGGAGATGAATCTACATCTCTCTGACTCCATCACACTCTTGTGGTTTCATAAGCGTTATACATGTCCATGGTTATCTCTTCAGCTATATTGCAGAGTATCTTTGAAATCACAACTGTCTTTTATTAATCTATTCATCTTCTCTCCGTGTACATAGGATGCACATAGCACACTGACTATTCAAATTTGGTGCTTTTGCTCTTTTTCCATCTGTGTGGATTTACTGATAACAACCCCAACTACTACTAGTTCTGCTACTGCTCAGTGTGCTTATATGAGAAAACCGAGGGTTGAAATCAGTGCAATTGCAGAGATACAAAAAAGAAAATTTCTATGATATTCCACTGCCCGAACACATGTTGTTGAATTGCCTGCTCCTCACTGTTTTTGCCACTGCCAACCTGTTTCCTCGTTGGCAGTGAAAATTGATAGAGCTGATAGGAGTAAAGCTTAAATAATAATTATAACTCAGGGTTACACAGCAAATTATATAAACTGAATTGAAATACATTATCTGTTCTATCCTCAAATATAAAGAGTATGTAGGGCTATAAATTGTATTTTCACTTTACAGATATGCAAATTCAGTTTCGAGAAAGAATAAAAACTTATCAAAGGTCATGTGACTAGAAATGGTAGATCCTGGATGAAAAGTTTTGGCACCCATGTCAGAATTATTTTTATTTAAATTTCAGAGGAGATTAAAAATAGTGATTTTTAATATATCAATATTAGATGTTATACACATTATGAGTTACCCTAGGTGAAGGCATAGTACTTTTTATTTAAATATTTAATTCTTATTTAATAGAAACTCAGTTGGGATGAGATTGACTCTAGTCACTCATCATGGCTAAATCCTAAGCTTGAATTAGGCTTTTGATTTGAATTATACTTAAAGATGGCCCTGTGATAAAATTTGGCTAACAGTTCATGAGAAAAATGTACAGTGGATGGGAGGCATTTTATGAATAATTTGCTCACATCTAAAGTCAAACATACAAAGTGATAAAGCTTCTATGGAATGTTTTGTCCAAACATAATGCTTGGAAGTTCTGCATCTTGTGATGATGAGAGGCTATGTCACTATTCAGGATAAAATTTAGGTTTTTCATGGTGTCTTTGAGAGTTCAAATTAACCAATCCTGTATAACCTTACCTTAGATTTTATATTATATGAGATAAGAAACAGCCCCTAATTTTAAATCCCTTTGTGTCATAATCTCTCTCTAGAAGCACTTAAACTAATAAAGTGTCTTTTGGGGAAAAAAATGATAAATGAACCCAGTGCACCTGGAATAATTTCTAAAAATGAAGTTTCATTTATTTACAGAATATTTACACATGTTCAGTAATATGAATGTGGAAGTGAAAGTCACTCAGTTATGCCCGACTCTTTGCAACCGCATGGACTATGCAGTCCATACTGGAGTGAGTAGCCTTTCCCTTTTCCAGGGGATCTTCCCAACCCAGAGTTCAAACCCAGGTCTCCCACATTGCAGGTGGATTCTTTACCAACTAAGCCTCAAGGGAAGCCCAAGAATAGTGTAGTGGGTAGCCTATCCCTTCTCCAGTGGATCTTTCTGACTCAGGAATTGAACTGGGGTTTCCTGCATTGCAGGCGGATTCTTTACCAACTGAGCTATCAGGGAAGCCCGGTAATATGAATAATTGTTTTTCATTGAGTGAAGGCTTCATTCTATTATATTGGAGTAAATTGTCATAATTTCTGTTATCTTCCTAGGTTGGTCATACAATTACTATGTTTCATTTGAGTTTGGTCTCTTAAAGTGAAAAACTTCATTGTATCCAGGAATGAAATATTGAGGAATTTTTAAAAGTATTTTTTTATTTGCATGACCAAAATATTCATAAGTAGCAAATACTAGACTGGCAATTATTTTCCTTAAAATACAGTTAATTATGAAAACCTGAGGGTCTTCCAAAAGAAAAATATGGAGGCACATTTCAAAAGTCACATTTATTTTAACTCATTAGAATTTTTATTTTAATTTATGGTTTGGTTCAAATTTGAAAAAAAAAAATGTTTATAGTGAAGTCTTTTAGTCACAAGCTTTTTTTTTTTTTTTTTCCCCTGACATATTTGGACTGGACTGAGTTCAATTAGGTAGCTAGTTAAAATATTTTTCTGTTTTATGTGTGGGAATGTATGTGGAAGCTAAACCTCTCTTAAAGGAACTGAGAAGTGAAGGAGAGTGGATGGGAAGATAAAAAGTTTTTCACTGTATGTTGAAGTTTGCATCACTGTGAGTAGAGGGTGTAGCTTTTAGTTTCACATATAATACAGTATTCAGTAATGTTGTCGAAGATATGTAGCCAATTTCCCTATGAAGCTTGACATATTTTAACCATTGACTTCTACTTTTTGAGCCCTTTAGATAATTATCATTTCATTCTTTAATAATAAACTAATAGCATTTTGTTTTCAAAATTTGTGGATATTATTTGGTGTTATCCCAAGTTATGTTCATCTGTGTATCTTTTAATTTCATGCTATTTCTTCACATTGTTCTATCTCTATTTATTCCTCTTTCCTTACAGCCATTATCATTTTGCTAGAGTCTTGATCTAGATTTTATATATTTTTTTAGAAATCTGTAACTAAAATATCTAGTTGTTTTTTTTTCTTGTTGGCTGAAACTTTTTAGTTTGATGTAGTGCTTTCTTGTTGGAGTAGGTCATAGAGAGGACACGATAGATGGGTCACCTGCAAGCTGGACCCATGCAATTGTCTCCTTGTCCTTGGACTGTATGTTCCACCCACCATTTCCACACTAGGAATTGTTTCAAGGACATAACCTTAGAAGCGTAAGGTATAGCTGAGGCTGTGCTCATGCTCACTTGCTTCAGTTGTGTCCAACACTTTGTGACCTTATGGACTACAGACCACCAGGCTTCTCTGTCTGTGGCATTTTGAGGCAAGAATACTGAAGTGGGTTGCCATACCCTCCTCCAGAGGATCTTCCTGATCCAGGGATCGAACCCACGTTTCCTGCATCTCCTGAATTGTAGGTGTATTCTTTACCACCAAGCCACTGGGGAAACCCACTTGGACTGAATATGATCAAACCCAGTTAAGGCTTCTGCATAAACTATTAAGATTCTAGTGGACATATACCAAAGTCTACTCATCTGCGGTAATCCAAGATAGGCCTCCTGTGTAAATTCCCTTGTTTTCCAAAACTATCACCTAGTAATCTGGAGTGTTTCCTTTTGCTTTTGGTGTCATGCCAAATAATCTTTGCCAAGGCTAATGTCAAAGAGATTTTTTTCCCTATGTTTTCTTCTAGGGAGTTTTATATTTCAGGGCTTATGTTTAAGCCTTTAACATATTCCACATAAAACATTGTGAGTGGTATAGGGTCAGGCTCCAGTTTCAGTATTCTGTGTGTAATTACTAGTTTACCCAAAACCGTTTATTCAAGAAATTATTTTGTCTCTCAAGAGTTCTCAGTTCCTTTGTCAAATATTCGTTGAATCTATATGTGAGGTAGCCTGTAGAATGGGACAAAGTATTTTCAAGCTGTCTGTCTGATAAGAAGTTAATATCCAAAATATATTAAAACATATATTCAATAGCACAAAACAAGCAAATTGATTAAAAAATGGCCAGAGGACCTCAATAGGCATTTTTTCCAAAGAAGTTACACAGATGGCCAACAGGTTAAAAAAAGATGTTCAACATCACTAATCTTCAGGGAAGTGTACATTAGACCCACAATTAGATATCAGTTTATACCTATCAAAAAGATGAGATCATAGAGAATGTGGGGAGAGGGAACCCTTATGTACTGTTGGTGGGAATCTAAATTGGTTTAGCAAGTACTGAAAATAGTATGGAGATGGAGACTCCTCAAGAGATTACAAATAGAACTATCATATATTCAGCAAACCCACATCTGGATGTATACTGAAAGAAAGTGAAATCATTACCTTAAAGAGACACCTGCATTCCCATGTTCAATGCAGTTTTATTCATAATGGCCATGATGTAGAAACAGACTGTGTGTCTGTGTACAGATGAATGGATTATATACACACGCACACAATTGATATGTATTGTATATCTAACTGTACATATACAATGGACTGTATTACTCAGCCACAAGAAAGGAGGAAATCTTGCCATTTGTGACAACATGGGTGGACCTAGAGGGCATTATGCTCAGTGAAATTAAGTCCGGCAAAGGCCATACTGTGTGATCTTACTTATATAGAGAGTCTAAAATACTCAAGTTCATAGAACTAGATAATTGAATGGTGGTTGCCAGAAGTTGGGCAGTGTGGGAAGGTAGGAGATTGCTGGTAAAAGGATGCAAGGGAAGTTGTTGGTTGAAGGGTCCCGTTCTTGTTCAGTCACTCAGTCATGTCTGACTCTTGCTGACCTCATGGACTGCAGCACACCATGCTTCCCTGTCCACCATCTCCCAGAGTTTGCACAAACTCAGGTCCATTGCGTCAATGATACCGTCTAAACATCTTGTCCTCTGTCGCCCCCTTCACTACTTGCATTCCATCTTTCAGCATTAGGGCCTTTTCCAGTGAGTCAGCTCTTCGCATCAGGTGGCCCAGAGTATTGGATCTTTAGAGTAAGTTTTTTCAATGAATATTCAGGGTTTATTTCCTTTAGGATTGACTGGTTTGATCTCCTTGCAGTCCAAAGAACTCTCAAGAGTCTTCTCCAGCATCACAGTTCCCAAACATCTATTATTTGGTGCTCAGCCTTTATGGTCCAACTCTCACATCCATATATGACTACTGGAAAAACCATAGCTTTGACTAGATGGACCTTTGTCAACAAAACGACGTCTCTACTTTTTAAATACACTGCCTATGTTTCTCATAGCTATTCTTCCAAGGAGCAAGTATCTTTTTTATTTTTTGTTGCTTAACATTTTTAAATTTAAATTTATTTTATTTGGAGGTTAATTACTTTACAGTATTATATTGGTTTTTGCCATACATCAACATGAATCTGCCATGGGTGTACACGTGTTCCCCATCCTGAACCCCCCACCCACCTCCCTCCCCNGCCTCCCCAGACAACCATTTTGCTTTTTTGCATTTGTTTTCCATGGGGATGGTCTTGATCCCTGTCTCCTGTACAATGTCATGAACTTCTGTCCATAGTTCATCAGGCACTCTATCAAATCTAGGCCCTTAAGATTTAAATCTATAAGCTTAATTATATATTCTCAGAAAAATATTTGAAAATGCTTTGAGGCATTATTTTTAGAAATTCTCTCACTCAACCATTTGAAATGATCTCTCAATGAAGTGGAGAAGGCAATGGCACCCCACTCCAGTACTCTTGCCTGGAAAATCCCATGGATGGAGGAACCTGGTAGGCGGCAGTCCATGGGGTCTCTAAGAGTCGGACACGACTGAGCGACTTCACTTTCACTTTCATGCATTGAAGAAGGAGATGGCAACCCACTCCAGTTTTCTTGCCTGGAGAATCCCAGGGACGGGGGAACCTGGTCGGCTGCTGTCTGTGGGGCTGCACAGAGTCAGACACGACTGAAGCGACTTAGCAGCAGCAGCAGCAGCTCAATGAAGAGGCCTGTAAACTCAGAAAAGGCTTTTGGGAGCATCATTATATCTATACTTTTAAGTATTGACTTTTTTGTTTGAATTCATAAAAAATAATATATTTAATAACAAAGCAGAAATGAATTCAACCAATTCAATAAAATATAATGATATTTTATCTCCTCACACTTATTTTCAGTGTCTGGTGGAAAAAAACTATAGTTTTCAACTTTCATTTGGTTTAATATATTGAAAAGCAATTTCTGCAATTTATAAAAACTTAAATAGAATTGTTTTGGCTTCTGTAATAGTCCATCATGGTAATAATAAATTATGTGTGAGTTTAATAATCATGCAAGAAACAGTACTGCCTACTGCAAAGTTTTGAGACGTAATAGGAAAAAAAAATTGCAAGGTAGTCCAAGACTGTGATAAGAAATGGTTTACATGTCTGAATATGCTTATGTGAATTTAATACAATAACAATATCTGTTTTCTTCTCTAATCTTAAGTTAGAAAAATGTGGAGTAGATATCATTTGAGACATTACTTATACGCAATATATCTGACTATCAAGGCAATATGTATTCCATTCTGTTTTCCCTTTCATGTGTTTCTGAATAAAGGAAAACAAATCACAGATTCTGCCTACAGGGATTTATAGTATTATAGGGGATGTAAAGCACCAACACATATAAACATGCATGTAGATAAATTTTGTAATGAGGGTGTAAATACAGAATCATATTATTTGAAGATTTAGAGATGGGAGAAGGATATGCAGTTGAAGAGAAATGAGTTGCTAAAGTACAAAGATAGGGACATAAGATATATATTTTAACTCACCAAATAGTTTGATTTAATTGAACAGTAAAGAGAATACACTGGTGATGTTTAAACGAGGATTGAAAGGATAGTTCCTGACCAAAGTCTGAAAAGCTTTGGAAGGTTTACATCCTCCCTTTATGTTTTTGTTTTCTTTTCCTCTTGCTTTCAGTTTTACTTTAGTATTATGAACATTTGTCACTCCATTAGTAGTATTAAAACATAAATACCTGCTTGTTCTGATCCATGGAGATGTTATCTAGATTTGTCTTTTTTTTTTTTTTTTACTTTAGGAATTTATGGGTGAATAAATTGGAATGAATATGATACAATGGTTGAATATAATTTTTAAAAAGTTACAGAACTGTTCATTCAAAAATAAGCAGCTTGATAATGTAATTGCTGTTCTGAATTCCAGGGTTTAATACATGGACTAGATTCGTTCCAGTTTATTTCTCTGTTAAATTTAGACATTCAAAAGTTTTTAGTTCATGTCAAGGTGGTAGTTTTTCATAAATTTATGGGAAGAATTTTAAGACAAAGCAGTTTAAGTTCCTAAGGCAGAACATCTTGCTATTTCTGGCAGCTGTGCTCCGACCCTGAAGTTTGGTCTGCTTTAGTGTTTGCCTTTGTTCTTCCTAAGCCTATTGAGAAACTGTCCTTTTTCATTAGGCATGTAAGTCTTCAGGAAGTGTTCCCAGAAGTCTTTTTCTTTATAGTTATTTTATTATTATTTTTTTTTTGGTTTAACACCATCTTTCATCTCAGTTCAAATAAGCTTTGTAGTATGATTAATATAATTTAAAAAGTTAAAATTTAAAGACATTGGTAAGAGAATTCATAATTAATATATCTGTCTTAAAGTAGATTCCTATTAATCAAATATATTAATATAAATAAAGCCACTGATTATGGGAAAAGACTCCTGTGTTCGCAGTGCAGAACCTTCACTGTTATTTTATAAGTCCCACATCAGGCCTTTAGCTCTTGAAAGTGTGAGAGATACTATGATAGTACTTTCCTCTATTACCTTTTCTTTATAAATACCAAAGGAGATACTCTTGCTTGTGTCAGGGTAGTGTGTAATTTCCTTGGTTCTGTCTCGTCGCAACAAGAATTTGAAGTGACAGATGGACCAATGTTACGGCCCTTGGATGGACCAGTGTTACAGCTCTGTATTACTGCTCAGTTTTATTTCGAATGTAAAGGAAAATATATCCTTGAGGCATGAGGTAATGCCGACCCAAAAGACATGAAGAGAAGAGAGGCCCCAGCCCAGTTTTGGCATCTCCTTATATATGTTTTTTCTCCTCCCCCTGGGCCTGCCCTATGTAAATTGGGTTAGCCAGGAGTGCTGTTTGCTTCACCTGAGGTTCTCACTCTGCTCCTTGAACCTTTCTTTGTTCTGTTTCTGCAGGCTTTTCCCCTTCTTTGTCTTTTAGCCACACCATTTTAGACTCCTTTTTCCTATTCTAACTACCTAACATTCCCCCCCCCCAAGAGATGGGAGGCCCAATTCTATGGGAATAGGGGCATCAAAGTCTCTCTGGCTACTTCCTGCTGAACTGGGATGGTGAGGGGCATTGGGCCTCCGCCTCTTTCTAGTCTCAAGCCTCAGAGTCCTTATAGCAGTGTCCATTTAAGGGTGAGTGATATTTTCTGTGGTCAGCTGTAGTTTTATATATCCTTGTTGAACTGGCACTACATGTTGTAGCTTGTTGACTTAGGCAGAGAGACAAAACAGATTAGACAGTCGATAATACATGGAGCAATCATAAGCAGCATCAAAATGGTGATGACAGGGACTAGTAGGGGCATTAGCCAACTCCAAATTTCCCATCACCAGGAGGATCCCCCAAAGAGAGATTGTAGCCACCCCAAGAACTCTCCAGCTTGTTCTTTGAGGTCCTGTAGGGTCTGAATGTTTTTCTTGAGAACTGTGAGACTTTCTTTAACTTAGTTGGAGGTATTTACCCAGAAACAACATGTCTTATTCAAGATGGCTCAAGTCCCTCCTTGTTTAGGTATCAGGAGATCTAGCTCTTGTCTGGTTTGGAGTACAACCCCTACCAAGCTGTGTTGGCTCTTTAGAGCTGTCCTGAGAAATCTTATCCCCAGAAACTTAATTTTGGGGGTGTTCATTAGAATGGCACTCATTGGTAGTCCTGAATAGGTATCTGAGATCTCCCAGGGGCTCACAGGTGTATTGAGTGTCCTCTTCTGTTTTTTTTTTTTTTTTCCACAGCTTGGCTTATGAGTAGTGAATCAAGGAGTCATATCCTGGTACCTTGACTACTGTGGGGGTAGAAAGTATTACAGGGTAGGGGCCCTTCCATTGGGCTGGAGTTGAGCCTTTGGGGACCCATCTTTCCATGCTTTAATTAGGACTTGAGTCTCTGGAGCATATAGTGGTGACTCTTTAGAATCTTTTGGGTCCTGGTTGACACCCTACAAGTGTATATCCTGTTGGAACTGCCCAATGGCCATGGTATAAGACCGGAGGGTCTGAGCCTCTGGATCTAGGAAGAAGTCATTGACATAAACAAAAGGTCTCCCATAGAGCATCTCATAAGGACTAAGACCAACCTATTCCTTAGGAGCAATACAGGTGTGGAGGAAAGCTATTGGTAAAGCTTCCTTCTATCCCAGGGAGGTCTCCTGGGTTATCTTTTTTATCATAGATTTTAAGAATTGATTGGCTCTTTCTACTTTTCTTGCAGACTGAGGCCTCCAGGAACAATGGAGATAATAAGTAATGCCTAATGCTTTAGAGACCCCTTGGGGGACTTTAGAAGTAAATGATGTCCCATTATCACTTTGTAATGATGTGGGCAGACTAAATCTTGGAATGATTTCATGGAAGTCTTTTTTACCACCTCCTCAGCCTTCTCAGTCCAGTAGGATAGCCTTCAATCTATCCTGTGAATGTGTCTATCATGACTAACAGATATTTATACCCTTGAGAAACTGGCATCTGGGTGAAGGTCATCTGCCAGTCCTCTCCTGGGTTGGTCCCATGTCATTGGACAGGCTGGGCCAACTGGGATCTTTGAGCTCCTTAAATGCTGGAAAGTTAAGTCGCTCAGTCGTGTCCAACTCTTTGCGACCCCATGGACTGTAGCCCATCAGGCTCCTCCATCCATGGAATTTTCTAGGCAAGAGTACTGGAGTGGGTTGCCATTGATTAATTGGCAACTGGGACAAGAGGAGACCTCTTACCTTATTGTTGTTTGGAGGCTTATTCCTCTTAAGGACCTTTCTAGTCATCTTTGAAGGGCCCTCTCCCCTAAATTAGTGTTGGCATGTAAGGAGTTAACTAACTTTCATTGGAGGTTCCCAGGCAGAAAAAGGAGTCCCTCCTTTTGGAACCACCCCTATGATCTTCTAGAAAGCCCTCACTCTTAGCTTTAAGAGTCTCACCTTTAGAATATGAAGGAATTTCTGGCAAATTAGTCTGTGGAACTAAGTTAGCAACCCCTATTAGGTCATGGTTCTGTAATGATGCTCTCTTGGCTGCCTGATAGGCTGCTTGGTTCCCTTGTGCCACTTCTGTGCTCCCTTTTTGGTGTCCTTGACAGTGGAAGGCTGAAACATCGGTGGGCAGTTGGACTGCCTCTAAGAGCCTAAGGGTTTGATCACCATATTTGATTGGGGACCCTCTGGTGGTCAAGTGACCTCTTTATTTCCAAATAGAAGAATGGGCAGTAGCTCTAGAAGGGCATATTGGATGTAGATGGCTACTCTTTTTTCTTTTCCCAGCTCTAAAGCTTGAGTCAGGGCTATGAGCTCAGCTAATTGGAAGGAAGTACCTGGTGGCAAAGGTTTAGCATCTATGGTCTCAAAGTTGGAGATTACTGCATATCCAGCTCTTCTTTTTCCATTCAAGACAAAGCTGCTTCTGTCAGTGTACTAGATTTCCCCAGGATTGGTCAGAGGATATTCTGACAGATCCTCTTGGAGTTTTGTTCAGTAGTCCAAGGTTTCTAGGCAAGAGTGAAAGAGGAGAGAGCCCTCAGGTGTAGGCAGGAGGGTGGCTGGGTTAAGAACCTCACACGAGGATATAGTGAGGCCTGGATTTTCCATCAGCACCACTTGATATTTGAGGATTCTTTGTTCAGACATCCATAAATGGCCTCTCCCATTTGGGAGTTGTTTCATTTGATGGCTGGTAAAAACAGTTTGCCCCCGAGAGAGTTTTAAAGCATCTTCTGTCAGGATTGCAATAGCTGCAAGATTTCAAAGGCAGGAAAGATCTCTTCCCAATAAGGGAGTAGGACATTCAGGGACCACCAGAAACTGGTGGGAAAATATTTGTCCATCCCGGCAATGAAAAAGTGCTTGGGTAAATCTTGTAATTGTTTTTCCTGAGCATCCAAAATGGTACAGGTTTGGGAGGAGAAGGTTCTGGAGTAGGAGGTCAGGACAGAATAGGTAGCCCGTGTCAACCAAGAAATTCTCGGACCTACTGCCATGTCCAGTTGCACCCTTGGCTCAACCCCATGATGGTTATCTGTGACAGGCGGGCTGGCTGGAGTGAGCCTCTTCAGTCCTGCTGAACCATCGTGAGGGAAGGCTTAGCGCTTGACCTTGAGGCTCTTTGGTCCTGAGAGCAGAATGCTGCCCAATGTCTCAATTGGTGGCATTTGTAGCAAGCTGTGTTAGGAGACTTGTCATGGTTTGGACAGCCTTTGGCCCAGTACCCTGCATGTCTACAGATTAGGCATTTGCCTGATACCTTGTCCTTTAAGGACTCAGGGTGTGCCATAGGGCTTCCCTGGAGGGCTGCCAGCATCTGGGCATGCCTTGTCTCTTTCCTTTTCTCCCTCTCCTGGGCCTTGGCCTCCCTCTCATGTTCTCTGTTATAAAAGGTAATTGGTGGCTGTCTAGACCATCTCATCTAAAGAGGCAGGGAGTCCTGCTGCTGTAGATGTTGTAACTTTATCCTGATGTCTGATGCACATTGGAACAGGAATTTGTCCTTTAAAATCACCTGTCCCTCATAACAGTGTAAGTCCAGATTGGTAAACTTTTAGGGGGACTCTTTTAGCCTTTCCAGAAAGGCAATGGGGTTCTCATTGGGCTCCTGAGTTATTGCTGAGACTGGGCTCAGTCCCACAACTAATAGTCTTCCTTCTATTTCCATGGGTAGATTTCCTTAGGGGTAAGTCTTTCTGAAGCTTATCCTACCCAGTACTGTTGCAACCTGAGAGCCACGTGTCCCTAGGTCAGGGGGCAGATCCCCAGGCAAGCTAATGCATGACAGTCTACTGGAGATCAAATCCCCGGGCAGGTTGGCCTCCTGAGAATTGGGTTCCTGGGCAGGTCAAGGCATGTCGACCTCCTGGGACCCCTGGACTGGTGGATCCCTGAGCAGGTTGAGGCATGACAACCTTTTGAGGACCAGATCCCTAGGCAGGTTGAGGCAGGTCGACCTCCTAGGATTCCCAGGCTGGAGTTGGACATCCCCAAGATCTCCACCGTGACCAGTGCTGGGTAGGATTAAGGAGTTGTAATTTTAATTTATTGCCAGTTTGTTCACCACAGATGGGAATAGACACCATGATGTAAAGTAATCTAACTCTGTGCCCTGACTGGGAATGGTGAAATAGCCATAAGCCTTATCCTCTTATTGCTCTGAGAGAAAGCAAGTGACTCATTTCCTTCCTAGTCCTCCATAAGAGCAGTTTAGGGTGTTTCTAATGGTAAACGTTTCATTGCCATAGACCCACTTTAGGTAATAACAGAAATAATGACAAAGGAGTGGGTTATCTGGTCCTGTTAAGGGCATTAAGAGTATTTAATAATAGCCTGGGTGGAGTGATGTTGTCTCCAAGTGGGCAGGGTTCTGATTGTAGGAGTTAGTCAGTGGCTGTAAGAGGCAACAGACAAGATGTTCCATAAAATGGAGTGGAGATTTGATCTGGGGGTATGTTTGTAACTTTAGGAGAAGGGTGGTAAAGGTTTGGGCCCAAACGCCCTGCAGAGCTAACTCCCAAAGTGGCAAACATTATCCCTGGAAGCCCAGTAGCCCTTGAAGGGATGCCAACAGATGTACTTCTAGCAGGCATTGTGTACCTATCACCAACCCTAGCAGGTTCACTGAGAGATGCTGATGTTGCACATGTTGTAGGAAACATGGAAGATGAAGGCCTGATTATCTAGAGGGATTGGATATTATACAGCATTTCCCTTCCAAGGGAAGGGTTGTCCCTCTAAAAGACTGTAGAGGCAACACTGTGGGGCTCAGGAAAAGAGCATGAAACAGGAGGGAAGGGGGAAGGGTGCAACTTTTGAAAGAATGACACAGCACAAGGGCATAACATAAACCAATTAAAATCAAATGAGTCCAAGGTAACAAGCCAAATTCAATTAAAACTGATCCCCAGTCTGTAAGCTAAACGACACCCAGAGGTGGCAGGACAGTTCCAAGTCACTGTCAAAAGATGGAGGAGTGGGTGGTTCCCCAATGATTTGGATGATCCTCCCACTCATTAGCATATGAGTTCACCCACCACGTTCCATGGCTGCAGCACTTGTCTTCTGTGATGGCCCACACCCTGTGGAGTGTGCTTCTCTTTACATCTGAACAAATCCACCTCTTATCTATTGCTGTGTCTCTAACTGAATTTTTGCAATGAGACATCAGAGCCTGAGCTTCATTAGGTCCTGAAGCCAGGCACCATGGGTTTTGGCCAGGCTCAAATCCCAGGAGAGAGGAGCTGAAGGACAGGAGGAAAAAGCAGTGGGAAAAATGTGTTGAGGAATCCCCTTAATAACCTGCCAGTTCAATTCAGTCACTCAGTCGTGTCTGACTCTTCGACCCCATGAATTGCAGCACGCCAGGCCTCCCTGTCCATCACCAACTCCTGGAGTTCACTCAGACTCACGTCCATTAAGTCTGTGATGCCATCCAGTCGTCTCATCCTCTGTCATTCCCTTCTCCTCCTACCCCCAATTCCTCCCAGCATCAGAGTCTTTTCCAATGAGTCAACTCTTCTCACGTGGTGGCCAAAGTACTGGAGTTTCAGCTTTAGCATCATTCCTTCCAAAGAAATCCCAGGGCTGATCTCCTTCAGAATGGACTGGTTGGATCTCCTTGCAGTCCAAGGGACTCTCAAGAGTTTTCTCCAACACCACAGTTCAAAAGCATCAGTTCTTCAGCACTCAGCTTTCTTCACAGTCCAACTCTCAATCTGCTAAATATCTGACCTATGCTCACAGTTTTCATTGGCCTGATCCTTGGCACAAAGATTAGGAACAGAAGAACCCCCACTGGTTTGCATAGCAGATAGGGGAGACTTCGGGACACACTGAGGAGTAGCCCCTGCCATAGTCCCTCCATTGCACCCACTGCCACTTGCCAGTTCAAGGGGGTTTGAGAAAACAAGAAACAAGAGGTGGTAAAGGAATTAAGATTTTGTTAGGCATATGTCCTTCCAGCCATAGGAGTGAGGACTTCATACTCCAACCAGAGGTCTTCTGAAATCTGAGACTGAGTTGTGTGAGCTTTCTGCAGAGTTCATTTTTTGCTGTCCCAGTTTCTAACATGCTAGGCTTCTTGTCACTTGCCCTGCACTGGGTTTTCTTCGTGTTCATCTTCCACCACAGGAGCTTTTGCTGAATTGGGCTCCTGCTGTGATTGGCCTCCTCCTTGGGGGGTGGCAGGGAGGAGGGGTGGAGGAAGGCCTGGGCTGAGGTTGTTTCAGCCAGGTTAAATCTGAGTCATGGCACCGTAGATGTCAGGGGAGTGAGTAACTTTTTCAGTTCTGTCTCGCCTCAACAAAAACTTGAAGCAACGGACGGACCAGCACTACAGCCCTTGGACGGACCAGTGTTACAGTTCTTGGATGGGCCAGTGTTACATCTCTGTGTTACAGCTCAGTTTTATTTAGAAAGTAAAGGAAAATACATCCTCCAGGCATGAGGGGATACCAACCCAAAAGACGGGAAGAGAAAAGAGGCCCCGGCCCAGTTTTGGCTCCTCTTTTTATGTGTGTTTTTCTCCTCCCCCTGGGCCTGCCCTATGTAAACTGGGTTAGCCAGGAGTGCTATTTGCTTCACCTGAGGTCCTCACTCTGGTCCTTGGACCTTTTTATGTTCTATTTTTGCGGGCTTTCCCCCTTCTCTTTTAGGCATCACCATTTGGACTCCTTTTTCCTATTCTAACTACCTTACNGGTTCATGGGGTCACAAATAGTCAGCCACTACTGAGTGACTGAGCTGAACTGAACTGAAAAGAGGCACATTTTTATAACTAGGACCACCACCAATGCAACTATTTCTTTACAGTTGTACCACTCTCAATTTCGTTTCTGGTGTCTTTTTCCTCAGCTGCTGGGACCCCCACATTCTTCCCAGTGTCTTCTCTGGTTCCATCCTCCAAGCCTACAGGTAGCAAGGCTCTTATTGGTACCCAAGCCATTTTTACAAAATCATTCCCACCAGATCACTTCTTCCTCCATTGCTTACTCACCTTCCCTGAGTGAACACATCCATTTCCATGGATCTTAACGGCCATCTGGCTGCTTAGGGTCCAGTTGTTCAGAATCTAAACCCTGAGTCCAGCCCCAACCACACAGCAGCTCCCGACCCTGGGTCCGCCCAGCTGCCAGATGTCACACAACCTCTTGGTCTCTGACCCTTAACATCATCATCCTCTCCCAAACTTGTTCCTTCTCCCCATCACCAAAGCCAGGGACACAAGTGCCAGCTTAACCCCTCCCTCTTGCTCACCACCCACATCCGTCCATCACAAAATCATCTCCTTTCGGAAGGTCTTGAGTCTTTCTTTTCCCTGCATCTGCATTGCTTAATCTTTATTTGGGCCACCAGCATTTGGACTACTGCAGTAGTTTCCACACTGGCTTCCCAGTTTTCCCCACAGCAGCTGCAGTGTTCCTCCCAATGAGCCTCTGACCATATAATTCCTCACTTTTACTTACTTATTTTTGGCTGTGCTGGGCTTCCTTGCCACTTGCAGGCTTGACCTAGTCACAGAGAGCAGGGGCTCCTCTCTAGTTGCGGTGCACAGGCTTCTCATTGTAGTGGCTTCTGTTGTGGAACACGAACTGCAGGTGCTCAGGCTTCAGTAGTTGCAGCCCAGGCTCAGTAGTTGAGGCGCATGAGCTTCTTTGCTCTGTGGCATGTGGAATCTTCCTGGGCAAGCGATCAAACCCCTGTCCCCTGCATTGGCAGGCCGACTTTTAACCACTGGACCACCAGGGGAGCCTAATTCCTCTCTTGTGGACAATCTTTGGATGGCCCCACCTGGTCTACAAATCGAGTCCAGACCCTTGTCCCACATAGCCACTGCCTCAGTTTTCCGGGCTCAGAGGATCCCTCCAGTCTCACATCTACTCTCCCCCTTGGCCAATGCACTTCATTCTGAGCGTAATTGTTCTGCCCTCCTGCCAGGACTATAGCCACGCTGCTCCCCCTGCTTAACACTTGCTCTGTTCCTATTCACCTAACTCTTACTCATACGTTTGGTTACACTTAAAATGATGCTTCCTCTAAGAATCTTTCCTCAGTCACTGGCTGGGTGCCCATCCTGGAATTGCACACCATCCCCCACCCCCAGCTTGCCTTGCAGCATAATGACCTGCTCACTCCACTGGCCACCTTGAGAGACTTTGCCCTGCTCATCTTTTAAAAAATATTTTTTTTATTTGGCTGCATCAAGTCTCAGTTGTAGTGTGTGAACTCTCAGTTGTGGCACACCAGATCTAGTTTCCTGACCAGGGATTGAACCTGGTCCCCCTGCATCGGTAGTGTGGAATCTCAACGACTAGACCACTAGAGAAGTCCCATGCCCACTAGGGGAGTCCCATGCCCACTAGGGGAGTCCCGTGCCCTATTCATCTTTGGGCACGCAGAGTCCAGCACAGAACCTCACACACACTAGGTATTCAATAAGTGCTCACGGAATGAATGAATGAAGGTTCCTGATGTCTTGGCAATTCCAGAAGGTTCTCTCCTTCAGCTTGAGAAGTCTACAGCTTTCCTTAATTTGCTTCTGGTGCCTTGAATAGAGTTCCCTCTGCTGTACAGTCAGCTCTCATTAATTATCTGTTTTATACGCAGTAGTGTATATATGGGCTTCCCAAGTGGCACTAGAGGTAAAGAACCTGCCTGCCGATGAGGGAGATGTAAGAGATGTGGGTTTGATCCCTGGGTCAGGAAGATCTCCTGGAGGAGGGCATGGCAACCCACTCCAGTATTCTTACGTGGAGAATCCCATGGACAGAGGATTCTGGTGGGCTACAGCCCATAGGGTCTCAAAGTATTAGACACAANCAAAAGGATTTACGTACATTTTAAGCAAATGAGAAAATCTTAAAATTACATTTTCTAAGGTAAAATCTGTGAGAAAATGGAAGAAAGAGAAATCAGACTCACATCTGATTTCACAGGGAGAGTTTGGATTTCACAAGGAGAATTAAGCCTCATGTTTCATTTATGTTTGCCCTTAAAAAAATTAATCTACTCATTTAGTTCTATAGTCTAATAAATAAAAATAATATTGATTTTAAAGTAATTTAAATTTTAAAAAGAAATATATTTTAAAGTTATGACCCGACTATAGCTAGGCATTATTTCAGGTTCAGGAAATAAATTGTGAATTTGTTTTACATAAAATTAGAGCAGCAAATATTAAAATAAAAACAATAGTTTAACCTAATATTGGCATTTCTGACTGCTTATTATGATTCTTAAGTTGACTTTGAATGACTCAAGAAGCTGTATGAAACTGACACTANCCCGACTATAGCTAGGCATTATTTCAGGTTCAGGAAATAAATTGTGAATTTGTTTTACATAAAATTAGAGCAGCAAATATTAAAATAAAAACAATAGTTTAACCTAATATTGGCATTTCTGACTGCTTATTATGATTCTTAAGTTGACTTTGAATGACTCAAGAAGCTGTATGAAACTGACACTATGAAACTGACATGAGATGAGGCTTTTGTTCTTCCTACAGTTAAAGAAAGAAATAAAAGCAATATAAATACATCAAGCAACAGTGATTTGTAAAACTGAAACTAGGCATGTTAGGAATTAAAACCTAAATGAGGAAACAAAAACCTATCAAATTCAAAATTGGCACATTCTGTAGCTCTATGAAACAATGCTTCAATGACATGCAGAACATGACTATCTAATTAACACTACATCAACAGGTGCATTTCTTTATGCAATTATGTTTTGCTGAACATACTGAACCTTACTATGGAGACTCCTCTGTGCAGATCAAATTACCTCGGAATCTATTACCATATTGTATTTATATTGCCATTGTTGAATATATTTCAATCACCAAAAATTAGATTTCCTAAATTAAAAGATATTTCATCAGCATAGAATTCAGGGTAATTATTGATGAAGCATTAGCACCCAAGATATATTGCAAGCATTTTTAATATCTGTCTATATCAAGTGTCTTCAGTACAGTTCCTTTGTTACCAACTTGTTCAAAATGTATTTACCACTAACATCAAAGTACGTCATAATACGCAAGTCTTTTGAAATCTTTCTTTAAGAGACTGTGTTTGTGCTTCTGGTGCAAGTTTAAAAACATAGTGGAAAGAGTTTGGAAGTGCAGAAGGTGTTTCATGCCAAAAATTATTCATAGATTAAGTTCCCTGATGACCAGAATAATGTCCGTTCATTTTTCTGTGGCATCTCAGCAACAAGTACACTGCCTGGAGCTAACTGATTCTCAATAAATATTGTTAAATATGTAAAAATATGTATAAAATACTAAAGTGTAGAGTAAACCACTATAAGGATATTTATGAAATATTTACAGTTTATTAAAAAAAGTTGAAAACAGGTATAAATTTACTTATCACAAGGTTATATTTAGTTCCTATGCTAAAGCAGGCAGTGTATACATTTAAAATATAGTTTAAAACAATGTTATTTTTAAATCTAAAGCTTCAACAGTATTTTGGGTATTTCCAAACACATAATTTTCTGATAGGATTACTTTAGGGACATTAGGGACAGTTGCTCAGTCATGTCCGACTCTTTGCAACCCCATGGACTGTAGCCTACCAGGCTTCTCAGTCCATGGGATTTTCCAGGCAAGAGTACTGGAGTGGGTTGCCATTTCCTTCTCCAGGGGATCTTCCTGACCCAGGAATCAAACCCAGGTCTCCCGCATTGTAGGCAGATGCTTTACCCACTTACTTTAGTGTTGGTCTAATTCTTTTATTTTTGACTCACAATACTGCCTTATTTTCCAAAGGCTAATTATGACTTTGAATTTTTGAACTAAAAAGAATAGATGATAAAATCAGAAATTCTTTGAGTCGGTTGTGTGAGGACACGGTTGTGTCCTTAGATGTTTGAATTCCTAGAAGATCATGGATGGGCTTCAGTAACTTTGTGAAATACGTAAAATTATTTGTAATATTTTGAATGTAGAAAATGTCAGTAGCACTTATGATATTTTTTTAAATATCTCTCACTTTCAAAAGTTTAAGAATTTATTTTATTCCACGTTTATGGTCTTTGAAGTGTGGTTCCCAGACCAATAGCATAAACACATCTGGGGACATATTAGATATGTTACTTCTTTGGTCCCACTTAGTGAATAATATACATGTATACCTATGGCTGATACATGTTGAGGTTTGACAGAAAACAGCAAAATTCTGTAAAGCAATTATCCTTCAAAAAAAAGTAAATTAATTAAAAAAAAGCTTGTAGGGTAGGACCCAGCACAGTATATTTTAATAGCCTGCCTTCCAGCTGACTCATACTAATGATTGAACACCACTGGTTGTTCTCTAGCCCGATAATTCATGCTGCTGCTTTCAGTCGTGTCCGACTCTGTGCGACCCCAGAGACGGCAGCCCACCAGGCTCCCCCGTCCCTGGGATTCTACAGGCAAGAACACTGGAGTGGGTTGCCATTTCCTTCTCCAATGCATGAAAGGGAAAAGTGAAAGTGAAGTCGCTCAATCGTGTCCGACTCTTAGGGACCCCATGGACTGCAGCCCACCAGGCTCCTCCGTTCATGGGGTTTTCCAGGCAAGAGTACTGGAGTGGGATGCCATTGCCTTAGTCCTGAATTTAAAATTTAATCATCCAAAGTGTTAGAAATACCAAATCGCAGAACATATCCTGAACTGATGAAAATCAGAATTCTGAGAGGTGAGGGAAGTCAGGCCCAGATTTTGGTATTTTTAAAAATGACCCAGAGGTGTGCAATATGCAGGAAATGTTGAGAACCACTGACCTAGTTAGAAGTTCTTCTTTTTTTAACAGCTAACATTTCAAATTAACAAAATGATTTCAACCAACACCACCCTATCTGTCCAACCAGCATTAGCAGTCTTAGATTAAAACTATATTTGACTCCATAGGGCCAGGCTTTTTCTAGTCCAGATTCAGTTTATCACCACATCATTTCTTTGGATATGAGTTTTTATTACCTACTTCATCTCTTCAGGACCTTCTAATCTCTTTTAATAGTTTTTTATCTCTCCTGCCCTTTTCTCTGAAAGTATTTGACTAAGTTTCTTTTTTCTCTTTGTTTTTATTTCTAGGCTTCTTTGGAGTTATCTTTTCCCATTCTTTTCATTTATCTACTCTATTTACTTAAAATGTCCTATTTACCATAATAAATATCTTTTTCCCTTTTGTTTTTCCTAAAGTAAAAAAAAATACAAATAATATCTGAATATAATATTTATGAAAATCATCACACAGGAAAACTCAAGATGATTATTCAGGGCCTGTGTGGATCACAATTTTTTTAGACCCTTTAATCTGTGGAAATATGAACTTTTTAATCTAGCAGAGAATTTCTGGATGTAAATGATCCTCTAAGGACACTGTTGATAAAAGTAGGAGTAATGCTGCATTGATCAGCTTTACCATTTAAAGTATTATTTATCTGCCTATCTATCTTAATGTTTATTATTCTATCAATCTAACATCCTATTCTTTATATAGCTCAGGGACTCTTGATATGCCCATACCACTACTTATAAAATATTTGAAAATGTGCTGATACTTTTGTTTTTCACATGTCTCAGGGTCACAATTGACATTTAGCAGGCAAAGTCCAAGAATATCAGAATACCTGCAAGATATGTTTCACTTATTTTTTACTTATGTTTTAAAATATCAGGTATAGAAAAAAGGCTTGACATTTTTAATACTCAAAACGTAAATTTTATTTTCTCTACAAAAGCTGTTATATAACTGTTATAATGTTTTAAAATAGAACATAAATATTTTATAAAAAGTTATATTGGAAAAACAGGAAAAGGTTTATTGTATTTTGAAAACTTAAGCAAACCTATGCTATTTTGGGTTAGACTGAAACTCTCTATTTTATCTAAAGTATACTGAAAAACTTCTTTCTGGACACTGACATACTATTTCAATTAAAAAATTCACTCTGTATGTCATTCTATGAAGATTATGGTTCTAATGTTTTAAGTACTAGAGACTTAATTCACGATTACATTTTAAGATAGTTGATACGATGAGAAAGATTTCTAGAATCATCTTTTTTATTCTATGTTATAACATAGGAAATTATAGTCTCATTGGTCATGTGAATAAAATCCAGCTAGTTTGTAAAAGATTCAGCTAACTTCACAAGCTGAAATCAAGATTGCTGGATATTGACTTTTATGAGCTCTTTGTATATTTTGGAAATTAATCCTTTGTCAGTTGTCATTTGCTATTAATTTCTCCCAGTCTGAGAGTTGTCTTGCATCCTGTTTATAGTTTCCTTTGCTGTGTAAAAGTTTTTAAATTTAATTAGGTCCCACTTGTTTATTTTTATTTTCATGACAAGGAATTCAAACTGAGTTCTGTAACAACCTAGAGGGGTGGGGATGGGGAAGGAGGTGAGAGGGAGGTTCAAGAGGGATGGAACCTAAGTGTATCATGCTGATTCATGTTGATGTTTGTCAGAAACCAACACAATATTGTAAAGCAATTATCCTTCAATTGAAATAAATAAATTTAATTCTGAAAAAAATAACTGCAGGAAAAAGAAGAAAGAAGAATGTCTGGAGAAATATCAGTAACTTCAGATATGCAGATGACTTGACCCTAATGGCAGAAAGTGATGAGGAACTAAAGAGATTGTTGATGAAGGTGAAAGAGAAGAATGAAAAAGCTGGCCTAAAACTCAACATTAATAAAACCAAGATCATGGCATCTGGTCCCATCACTTCATTGCAAATACATGGGGAAAAAATGGAAACAGTGGCAGGTTTTATTTTCTTGGATTCCAAAATCGTGGTGGCTGCAGCCAAGAAATTAAAAAATGCTTGCTTCTTGGAAGAAAAGCTATGACAAACCTAAACAACATCTTAAAAATTAGAGACACCACTTTACTGCCAAAGGGCCGTAGAGTCAAAGCTAGGATAAAGAATCTGCCTGTATTGCAGGAGATCTGGGTTTAATTACTGGGTCAGGAAGTTCCCCTGGAGAAGGAAATGGAAACCCACTCCAGTGTTCTTGCCTGGAAAATCCCACGGACAGAGGAGCCTGGCGAGCTACAGTCCATAGGGTCACAAGAGTTGGACATGACTTAGCAACTAAGCCACTACTAAAACTATGGTTTTTCCGGTAGTCATGTATGGATGTGAGAGCTGGACTATAAAGAGGGTGAGTGCCAAAGAATTGATTCTTTTGAATTGTGGTGTTGGAGAAGATTTTTGAGAGTCTCTTGGATGGCAAGGAGATCCAATCAGTCATTCCTAAATGAAATCAGTCCTGGTTATTCATTGGAAGGACTGATGCTGAAGCTCCAGTACTTTGGCCACTTGATGCAAAGAGCCAATTCATTGCAAAAGACCCTGAAGTTGGGAAAGATTGAGAGCAGGAGGAAAAGGGGGTGGCAGAGGATGAGATGACTAGATGGCATCACTGACTCATTGGACCTGAGTTTAAGCATACTCAGGGAGATAGTGTAGAAGAGGGAAGCCTGGTGTGCTGCAGTCCATGTAGTCCATGGGGTTACAAAGAGTTGGACACAAGTTAGCAACTGAACAGCAATTTGTGAAAAATGCTTTACTTTCTCTTTTTTTCCATTTGTGATGGATATTTTTTTTTTCCTTTGGGCAATGTAATCTATTCCATTTGTATTCAGATATTTAATTATCATTGATGCTTATTCTAGTGTCTATCCTTTTTTTGCTGTTGTTTGTTTGTTTTCTTATAGTTATTTCAAGGTATGTTGTGATCATTTTTTTTTTGTAGTCAAACTTGTTAAATATATGTTAGTACATGAACTTGACTACTGTATAGTTTAGTAGTCATATTTAAATATTGATACTTTGGAATACATAACTAAACTATTTCATTATACACTATTCTTGTTTTCTGCCCTATATTAAAGATTTTTATTTTAAAAAAAGTTTTGTGTGTAGGTTTACACATAAATTTCATTTCAGGTAGTAAAAAGGATATTACAAAATATTTGTTTTAAAAATATGGTGCTTTTGGTATGACCAAAATTACTGATTACTTACCTGTTCATTTTAGTACTACTCAGCACTAGAATAGGCTTCGCTGGTGGCTCAGCAGCCTAAAGAATCTGCCTATGAAATCCTGCCAGTGCAGGAGACTAGAGTTCAGTCTCTGGGTCTGCATCAGGAATATCCCCTGAAGAAGAAAATGGCAACCCACTCTAGTATTCTTTCCTGGGAAATCCCAGGGACAGTGGAATCCTACAGGCTACAGTCCATGTGGCTGCAAAGAGTTGGACACAACTTAGTGACTAAACAACAGCCTTAGAATCTAGCCATACTTTGTCTACACAAGGCCCAGTACCATGTTTATACTCTATCCTTTGGAACTAATGTTGGAAGGTAGCCTTCCTGAAAAGCTTTCTCTTGGACTGACTTGTTTTATGAGTGAATAATTCACTCAAAATGTATCTGTAAAGAATAGAAGTCACAGGACAAAATTATAGGGTGTGTTTAAAGGCACAAAAGAATCTGTTAATGGAAGTACAGTATGCATCAAGGAAGACAATGTCATGAAATGGTTTGAAATGCAAGTTTCTTGACTTACCATTTAACATCAGCTGTGTCATAATATTAAAGGTGTATTTGATTATGTTAAAGGGAGGAATAGAGCCTTGTGCTTATAGAATGCAGCTTAGGGAACAGAGTATTTAATTTCAGTCCCCTGGTTGGAATAACTCTTAAGTTTAGTAAAAGAAATGAAACTGCATCTTTCCTGCTCCCATTTATCTTTACCAACTAAAGTAATTTTGGCTGAGATGCCAACACTACTTAACTTCTGTTTGTAAATGATGATAATATGACTTGGGGTTACTTGGGGGAATTTAAGGGCTTCGAGCGCCCATTTGATGAACTTTCTCCCCACATTTTCATTAAAATATATCTCTGAGCAAATGATAGAGTAACTTTTCACATGCATTAATCAGCTACACAGGAGAGGCAAAGGGATCTTTCTTCCCTCTCACAGTCATAGCCGTTTCACAGTTCTGTGAAATAGTTTTTAGATCATCTTATATGCCAAGGGGTTTTGTGTTGTTCCTTTTTGTCCTTTGTGACCCTCAAATAAAATGGAAACTTTCTATGTTCATGACACTCTTTTCATGTAGAGCTCATGGGGGCAGGAGGTCATGCTACCAATATATTTTTAAGCTTCACACAATTACCCTCAACCCCAGTAAAGCATAGAGCAGCAGGACAGTATTTATGACTTGTCCCAATGAAAACCACTGTCTCAGGCAGCCCCACGGGAAACCAAACATTATGCAGTGCTTATAAAAAATATGAAGGTATGGAGCAGGGATAACATATTTAAACATCCTATTACTGCATCTTTGAATATCAGTTTTTCCAGCCTGGATTTTCTGCTCTGAAGTTAAGCTGTGTGGTTCCTCTGCAGGTTGCTGAAGTGGAAATTATTTTTCTATTTGTCTACTGCCTATTATTTTCCAAACACAATTATCATCCTGCATTGTAAAATTGAGGATGGGTGGTCATTAACTTTAAGCACACAGATCCAAGGACACTTCACAATACACTGCCACTTTGTTCCACTAGGCCATACCGTTTGACTAGTTTTGAAGTAAACACAATCACATATTAATGCACAGCTTTGAAAAGAAATTTTTAGTTTTCAAATTGTTGTTCTCTGTGCTTTAGTAAAATAAAATTTCAATCTTTTGGATCTTTCAAAAAAATAAAACTAACCTAGCAAGACAAAAATGATTATTAACTAGTATATAATATTAAAAGTGTTTGAATTACAATTCTTGAAAGTGTGCTTCTGGAAAAATTAAATTACTTCTCCAGGGTACAGTAGCAACTATGGTCTTGGGAAAGGTAAATAATATGAACTGAACTTTCTACTCTCCCATTTATCAGATGTGTTTTCTCAGCTCAGTGATTTACAGCAACGTTGTACCTTATGCATGTGAACTTAGCTGTTGTCTTTCAAGTCTGTCAGTGTGGGCATCATCAAGATTTATAACAAGTAACAAACCCAGTGTCATGCATCAGACAGCTTTTTAGAGTCTGAAGCTTGGAGCTCACCCTGGAGTCTCCTATGAAGCTGACATTTTCTCTAGCATTGAAGATGACACTGGATCTCTTAATGGTTCTCTCTCTGCTGGCTTCCTCTTCTGGTTCAGTGTCACCTGAGGCTTTGTTAATCATGCATATGAGACATCTGATCAAGAGGAGTTACTCCATTCCCCTCAGTACTTGTGCAAATATCTCTCTCACAAGTAGAGTAATCCAGACACCTGTCTTGGCTTCCCTGGTGGCTCAGATAGTAATGCATCTGCCTGCAATGTGGGAGACCCAGGTTCACCTGGGCCGGGAAGATCCCATGGAGAAGGAAATGGCAATCCACTCCAGTACTCTTGCCTGGAAAATTCCATGGACAGAGGAGCCTTGTAGGCTCCAGTGCATGGGGTTGCAGAGAGCCAGACACGACTTAGCGACTTCACTTCACTTCACTTCAGACACCTGTTATCAGTAGGTCAGCATTTAGGCTCTGAAATACAGAATTTATGAAAATAAATACAACAGAATATCCATATTTGGATATGGTATAAGTATCCATTGTGTAAGTATGGTATAAGATAAGTATCCATATTTAAATCCATATTTGGAGACTCTGCTTTTATACAATATTTTACCATGTTATTGGGATGAAAATACACTTCTTAATACAATTGTATCACACTTGAAAATCACTCTTAAAAATATATTGTATGGAACGGACCTGAATTCTAATTGTCTGATTGCTTTAACAGGGATGGAAATTCTTGATTTTCAGTGTTGCCTGGACTGAAGAAAAATTGTAGACTATGAATGATTTCTATGGAGCTGATAGGGCTTTGAATGGGGAAAAAAAAATGTGTGCCCTAGAGAATGTTGAGGGCTTCCTTGGTGGTTCAGATGGTAAAGAATCTGCCTGCAATGCAGGAAACCTGGATTCAATTTCTGGGTTGGGAAGATCTCTGGAGAAGGAAATGGCAACCCACTCTAGTGTTCTTGCCTGGAGAATTTCATGAACAGAGAAGCCTGGCAGGCTACAGTCCATGAGGTCGCAAAGAGTCAGACACAACTGAGCAACTAACACTTTCAGAGAATGTTACTGAGAACGTGTAACAATATTTTCCTTTAACTTTATGTTTGAGATATGATTTGAACATTTTTGGCCATAAATAGACAATATACAGATGTCAACTTTTTATTTGTGAATTCTTCTTTTGCAGATATATTCTGAAAGATTTTCTCCTGGTTGATAGAAGATAAGTATTCAGAATATTGGGACTCAGCATATTGTTATAGTTAGATTTCAAGGATAGGTGACATTGTGAGTTCATGATTTAAATTCCTGTCTTCGTCCCCAGATATATACCTTTGGCAAAGACTAAATTAATTCAAATATGATTTATATTTAACTATTATTATAAACATGTAATAAGTATGGTATTATTTCTCCCAGTGGTGAGAGTTACAGAATAATCCATCTCTTTCTCACTGATTTTAAAATACCATTTAAATCACATATGTTAGTTCTGGTCTTGAACTTTCCTAAACTTCAAGTTTACATTATCACATGATTTTGATTACTAATCCTTTATAATAGGGCATTGTTCTTTTTGTAATACATGTCCCTTCACATGTTTTTATATGATTGGTTGGAAAAAACACTTAACAATTTGGAAAAATTCAAAGAAAATAATTCTTATGATATTTCATTGTGCATAATTATTAACAGCTGGTATTAGAAAATTGATTTATTTGGCCCAAGAAATACTTTGCAAAGATGTCACTACAGTACTTCATGTAAATATTAATAACCTTTACAAGAATTTAATGGCTTAACATTTATTAATGTCTTGGATTGCTAAGAAGTCTATGGAACTCATCTAATAAGAAGGACTTATTTTTGCTTTTAGTATTTACAATTCCTATTCTTGATTTTCATTGGGCTGCATGATCCAGTTATTTGATAAAATAATACAACAGAAACAAAGCTATGTAAATTTTTTGACCACTTAGTTGGTGTATTCTTATTTTGGTAGTGAATTGAATTCTAAATTATTCTATAAATGTGTTAGGCTCTTCTAAGTATAAATTTAGAAGACTACTTGAGGAAATATTCTTATATTATTCATGGCAGTCTCCCCACATTGAATTTTCTGTGCAATGTCTGATTTGAAACATTCTGACCAGTGATCTACTTTTCATTAAAAGATCTCATGTATTATGGTATTTCTCCTTGCAGATTCTTTCTCTGTGTTATATATACATACATATATATATATATCTGTAAGTGGCACAAAATACTTTTTCTAGGAACATATCTTCATCATCTGTGTAAACATTGTGAACATAAAAAACAAATATTGAAAATTTCTCCCTCCGAATAAGGACTCATTTGTGACTTAGTGCAGCACTTGAAAAGTCATTCAGAGTAATAGATAACGTGATGTATTGTTTTTCAGTGAGGCTGATGTGATAGGAATAGTGAAGTTCCAAAGTCTCAACTTGTATAGTAGTTCAAGATAAAAGTAACAAATTAAAATTATGGTTATAGTATCAGTTAAATTAACTTTCTAGAAAACAATTGGAAATTTTAGGCTAATACTTGCTGAGAAGTTTTGTGACCCTTGTACAGCTGATTTGGCTCAGTTACTTAAGTGTAGTGATCCTTGATTTACGGGGGCACAGCCAGCATATTTGATGTCAATCTTATGTAATAATCCTGATGTTTACTGTATGACATTTAATAATATGTGTTCTAAAATTAGGGGATCAGGGGTAGTGAATGAAGTTCTATGATACTGAGGCACAAAACAGTTGTATATTTTATATGTAAAATGTCCTATCAATTAATACCTAAAGAAATACACATTTCTAATAATACTTCTTTGTTTACTTGTTATTTTCTTTAAGGATATAAGTACAATTTAGAGGCTCATTTTAAGTGTATTTTTATTCTAATGGCAACAAAAAACTATTAATTTATAGGCATGTGGAAAAAACCTTCTGATAACAGAGCATTTTTTGTCTTTTAAAATTTACCCTACATGTGAACTTTCCAGATATTTTAACTCAAGCAATTTCTTTTGCACTGTATATCAGAGCACTTAAAGTGACTCTGTTCTAGAATAGTGGCAAAAGTACTTTAAGTTAAGATAAAGACAACATGAGAAAAGGTGGCTTTTTGGAGGCTAGCTACTTGCTATAGAGAATTAGGACTGAACAAAGCAATAGTAAAAAGCCTAGTATAATATCTAGAAATGCAAACTCAAATCATAAACATTATACTTATAGCAGCTGTGACCTTTCACTTGGTAGATTACATGTAATAACATACAGGTCTTGTTACTCCTTTTTATAGAAATGAAGCAGTATTTATGGTTATAGGTTGCAGCATTTTCAAGTCCAAATCAATATACCGTATTTCACTTTCATTTCAATTTGTCAAGAGACACTGACTAAGCAGAATTATTAACACAACAACAGTCTCATGATTGACTGGTAGTATATCAGAGGAGGAGACATCCTGTCTTCTTTTTCAGTTGATTTTTACCTTTGTGAAGATAAAACAGTAGAGGAACCAAAATTGCTCATGCATGCACGTGTGAATGTGTAGGGAGCTCAGGCATGGCTTTCTTTTGTTTTTTAAATTCTCTTAACATTTTATTTTTTTTACAATGGCTGTATTACTTTAAAAAACCATTTCCAATTTCTGTTAAACATTGTAAAATATTTGCTTTATTAACTTTACTGGAGTATTATTGCTTTACAAAGTTGTGTTAGTTTCTGCTGTGTAGCAAAGTGAATTAGTGTGTTCCCTCTTTTTTAGACTCCCTTCCCATTTAGGTCACCACAGAGCACTGAGTAGAGTTCCTCATTAATTGTCTATTTTATAAATAGTAATATATATAACAATTATATATAATATATAATAATATATTATATAATAAATAAATATGTAATAATATATATTACACACACACACATATATATATGTCAGTCCCAATCTCCCAATTCAGCCCACAAACCCCCTTCCCCTCCTTGATATCCATCAGTTTATTCTCTACATCTGTGTCTCTGCTTTGTTTTGCAAATAGGTTCATCTGTACCATTTTTCTAGATTCTACATGTAGTGATATTATATGATATTGGTTTTCTCTTTCTGACTTATTTCACTCTGTATCACAGCCCCTAGATCTCTCCACATCTCTGCAAATGCTGCTATTTTGTTTCTTTGTTTGGCTGAGTAGGGAAAATTTTGGAAGTACTTTAGTTTTTGACTTTGGTTATGGATTAGTTCTTTTCCCAAATTGCATTAATACTTTACCCTCACTTCCAACTTATCCTACCTATTTATGCCATGTCATGTATGTCTCTCACATAAGTTGGTGAGAAAACAAACAAAAAATTATGATATGAAAACAATTATAAGATTAATAAAATATGAGTACACACTGCCAGCAGATATGTAAGTACATTTTATCCCAGGAGATGGATAGATTTAGTAAATTTGTTGAGTTTGATAGAAAGCATTAGTGGTTTAGTTGCTAAGTTGTGTCCGACTTTTGTGACCCCATGGGCTATAGCCCAACAGACTCCTGTGTCCATGAGATTTTCCAGGCAAGAATCCTCGAGTAGCTTGCAATTTTCTTCTCCAAGGGATCTTCCAGACCCAGGGATCCAACCTGGGTCTATTCCATTGCAGGCAGATTTCTGCAGGTGGATTCTTTACTGACTGAGCTATGAGGGAAGTCCATTAGAATGCTAGAAAATTTTAAATTGTCTAACCTCAAAATAATGTTAAAATCAGTTGCTAGGTACTGTATCTAAAATTTGTTAGCAATTTCCTTAAAAAAGCAATAGGCAAAATGAACAGTATGTTGCCTTGGAAAGAGTGATGAAGGCTTGCTGGATAAGAACAAAACAGGGACAAAATCAAAAAGTGGAAAGAGGAAAAGAAGAAAATCTAGCACTAGTAAAAATATAATAATAGCTTGCAGGGAAAAGGTAAGAGAAATTTGATCAAATTACTGATTAAAATTTGATTAAATTACTGTTAGAATCAGAGTAAGAAAATGAAGACATTTATTGAGAAAAATCTGTAGGACAATAAAGAGTAATCTAGTAAAAACAACTACTTTCTAAATAATGAATGATAAAAAATTATTTTTAATAGCACATTTAAAAGAAATGTGCTATTTCCTTTATTTGTTGATTTAAAAGAAAATACTGCCTAAAGGATTTTTTTTAAAGTTGATATAATAAAGGCTAAGATTATTGGAGATGAGATAATATGTTTTGTTTTTATTTAAAAAGATAAGCTTATCTGGCAAAAATTGTCTTTAACTGGGTATCAGATAATTTTCTTAAAAGAACTAGATATATTTTAATTATCACAAATACAAAAATCAAAAGGTTAATATGGTAAGGGCAGATAAGACATGTAAATGTTATATGTAAATTTTGTGATTATACAAAATCCTTCTGAAAAATTGGGCATTAGAACTACATTTCGTAAAGAAAGATTGGGGGATGCAAAAATCTATTTTGAATGAGCCCATAATGATTTGCAGAAAACTTTCATTTAGATGAGCTTCAGGATTCATATCAACATCCCTTATCCTCTCGTATTTGACTATCTAAACTACAGTTCATCCCAGTTTTTCTTCTTTCTTTTTAAGAGCTTTATGGTGATATGATTCACATACCATATAATTCACTTATTTAAAGTATAAAGTTCAGTTGTTTTAATATGTTCACAGAGTTGTACGTCATTATTGTAATGTAATTTAGAACATTTCCNATCTTTTAATATTTTGACCATTTCTAGAAATATAGCCTACATAAGTATCAGAACTTAAATGAAGATTATGTTTTAAAGGCATTTATCACAGCCATTACTCATAAGAGCAAAATCTGGAAAATGTCCACATTTAACAATAAAAAGAGAAGGTAAATAATTTAAAATGACATAACATTAAGTGAAAAATCAGGACACAAACTGTGTGCACAGTATGACTGCAACTATGTAATAATATACAGTTACTGCAGCCTGCTCAGTCCTGTCTCTCTGTGACCCCATGGACTGTACCTGCCAGGCTTCTTTGTCTATGGGATTTCCCGGGCAAGAGTACTGGAGTGGGTTGCCGTTTCCTTCTCCAGGGAATCTTCTCCACCCAGCGATCAAACCCTCGTCTCCTGTGTCTCCTGCATTGGCAGCTGGATTCTTTACTACTGAGCCACTGAGGAAGCCCGATTTATAGTTACACATGTGGAGAAAGCCTCTTATCCTCGTCCATCAGAGGGCAGACAGAAGGAAATCCATGCTCACAGAAAACTAGCCAAAATGATATAGACTGTGTTACCGAAAGTGGGGTCTGGCTGCTTGCCGCTCAATGGCCAATAAAGAGGCAAGGTTGGTGGAAAGAGGAGCTTGCTTTATTTTAAAAGTTTTAAAAAATTTGTTATTTATGCTTATTATTTTTGCTATGCACGGGCTTGCTCTAATTGCCGCGAGTGCAGGCTTCTCACTGCAGCGGCTTCTCTCGGGGCAGAATGGGCTCTAGGATGCGTGGGCTTCCGTAGCTGTGCTGCACGGGTTTAGCAGCCCTGTGGCACGTAGCATCTTCCTGGACCAGGGATCGAACTTGTGTCCTCTGGGTTGGCAGGTGAATTCTTAACCACGGGACAACCAGGGAAGTTCCAGTTTGCTTTATTTGGGATGCTGGGAACTGGGTCGGGGTGGGGGAAGGGTGCATGCTTGTCCAAAGGCCAACTCCCCCCAGTGACAGTCAGGGGGCAAGAGCCTTTATACGCGGAGGGAGGGGGCTGCGTGCAGGAACAGCACAGGCCGCTCTGACAGTGACCTTGAAATTGATCTTGGGTGCTCTGGCCTGTGTCATCCTGATCGTCTTCAGTACAGTCACACCTTCACTTCCGGGGGCCGTCTGTTCCCGTCTCCTTGAGGCTAATTCTCAGGACTGTGGTGGCTTCTGTCACAGCTACAGTCTCGTAATTAACTTCTTCCACCTGGTGGGGGCTTCAGTATCTATAAGACAGCTTGCAGGATATGGCTCAGAATATTATCTACAGCCCTTGAGGAGGAAATACAGATCCTTGACTTTGCTTAGTCTCTAAACTATTATTGTTTTGTCCTGTGTGTTTTCCTCTGTTCCTGTATTTTCTCACTTCTCGGATTAGACTTATTCTTTGGCTAAAGTTTTTCCATAGACAAGAGGCAGGCAGAGGACGTGGGCTGCGGGGAAGGACCATAGGATCCTGCTCTTTTTTTGTCCCCTTCAGATTCACATGTTGAAACTGAGTCTGAAATATTAAATTAGACACTTTTTGGACACTGCTGTTATTGCTATTTATTTGCTAAGCAGTGTCCAACTCTCTGCAACCCCAGGGACTGAAGTATGCCAGGCTCGGCCATCCTCCACTATCTCCCTATGTTTGCTCAGATTCATGTCCATTGACTCGGTGATGCTGTCTAACCATCCCATCCTCTGCTGCCCCCTTTTCCTTTTGCCTTCAGTCTTTCCCAGCATCAGTGTTTTTTCCCCAAGGAGTCAGCTTTTCGCATCACATGGCCAAAGTACTGGAGCTTCAGCATCAGTTCTTCCAGTGAAGGTCTTTCTGGACGTAGATTCCAATGTCACTTGGTACTAACTTTGAGAGTCCCTTGGACTGCAAGGAGATCAAACCAGTCCATCCTAAAGGAAATCAACCCTGAATATGCATTGGAAGGACTGATGCTGAAACTCCAATACTTTGGCCACCTGATGTGAAGAGCTGACTCATTTGAAGAGACCCTGATGCTGGGAAAGACTGAAGGCAGGAGGAGAAGGGGAATGACAGAGGATGAGATGGCTGGATGGCATCACCGACTCGAAGGACGTGAGCTTGAGCAAGCTCTGGGAGTTGGTGATGGACAGGGAAGCCTGGTGTGCTGCAGTCCACGCGGTTGCAAAGAGTCAGACACAACTGAGCGACTGAACTGAACTGAACTTCATAACCACTGTGATGACATTTGGATGGGGGGAGGGGTGGGAGGTGACTGGGTCACAAGGGTGGAGCCTCAGGCGTGGGCTTGGATGGAGTCCTTGTAAAGAGACCCCAGAGAACTCCCCCTCCCTCTCTGCTGCATGGGGACACTGTTAGTACCAAGTGACATTGCAAGAAAACGGCCGTCTATGAGCCAGGAAGTGGGCTCTCACCAGACAGCAGGTCTTCCGGCCCTTCAATCAGGAGCACAAGGCCTCCAGAGCTGGGTGGAGTAGGGCTCTGCTGTTGACAAGCCCCCTCCCCCCATCTCTGCATCTGGTTAGAGTAGCCGAGGGGACTAAGACAAGGGGGTCTCTTTTCCTCTCACTTCTCCTCGAATGACCCTGGCCAGGCCGGGTCTGGCACCTCCATCATCGCGTTTGCCCAGACCTGCAGGGTTCACGGGTGGCGCTAGTGGTAAAGAATGCGACTGCCAATGCAGGAGACATAAGAGACACAGGTTCGATCCCTGAGTCAGGAAGATCTCCTGGAGAAGGGCATAGCAATTTACTCCAGTATCCTTGCCTGGAGAAACCCATGGACAGGGGAGCCTGGCGGGCTACAGTCCCCAGGGATGCAAAGAGTCAGACATGACTGAAGTGACTTAGCAGGCACACCTGCACGCAGAGTGTGGAAGGATTAACATCGCTGATGGAGGCAGGCATGCTTTGTGAGGCCAAGGGACAGGCTGAACAGGGCGGAGCCTCCCCCTCAGCCTTCCTGCACAGATAAAGCAACATGCCCCTTCCCAGGGCCCTGCGGAGAAGGATTGCATGTCCAACAAGAGAGGGTCGCCTTCCCAGTGGCTCAGAGCCTACAGGAAGCTCCCAGCTCCACGACACTGGACTTATTTAACCACCTCCACTGCCCTGCTCCAGTTGACAACATTTTAAGGCTGTGTGCTTTGTACAAACTATCGAACTCTCAGGGGATTAAAGCAACCGCCGGTGTGATTCTCCAGGTTGACTAGACTGGGCTAGGCGTCCTCTTCCACTTGATGTCCATTAAGACTGTAGCCACCTCAGGGCTGGCCTGCACTGGAGCCTCCAGAGGCCAGTGGGTCACCTGGAGGGCGGGCGGAGTTGGGGTTTGGGGTGGTTCTTCTCCAGGTCTCTGCATGTGGCCTCCTCCTGTGGGTTTGCTCATGGGCAACAGATTTCCTCCGGGATGGCCCAGAGCATCCCCGAGCTCAGAGGAGGAGGAGGCTCCTGGTCTCCGACGGCTGAGCGCTNAAGTTTTCAGTCTGGTGCAATAACTTTCCACTATACGTTATTTCAAGAGACACCCATCTCCTTGGAATACAGTGTTTTTATACCACAAACATACACACAGCTGAAAAGAGCAATGATTAAAAAATAAAAACTTAGGGACTCCCCTGGCAGTCCAGTGGTTAAGACTCTGCACTTCTAATTCAGGAGGCACAGGTTTGATCCGTGGTCAGGGAACTAAGATCCCATATGCTGCACAACACAGCCAAAAAATTAAAAAGCAGAACAACCCCACCCCCCAAAAAAACTCCCCAAAACATAAACACAAAACAACTTAGGTATCTTTTATCAAATATCTTTATTGTCCATTATATTATTTTATACCATAGACATTTTGTTCCTAAAATTTCTTCTTTCACTTACTTTAGTTCATCATTTTATCCTGAACGGACATAACTCATGTCTCTACCCTGGGAAGAAGATAGTGAGGAAAAGGCAAGCTGGTCACTGGGATGCTGTAAATGGCAATGACACATCATTAGGAACAGTCATGCAACAGACCAGGCTGAGAATACATCATTAAGAACCCAGACAGAAGATCATCATCTTTCATCATCAAGTGAAATTAAAAAGTATCTCCAAAGAAACTGTTTACTGCTTTGTCTGCAAAAAGTGCTCTGAACAGTAAACCAAAGAGACAAAACATCCTTTAGCGAATTGTTAGAGCACTTAAGGAGGTGTAAATTGTAATTAGCCATATGCTAGACTTTCACAGCCCAATAAGAGAGACGCCTGATGGTGTAAGATCTCTGTGGCCCAGTTTTTCAGGTCAAAAGCAAAGTGGCTGTTGAGTAAGGAATAATCCACCAAGGAAAGTAACAGCACTATTCCATTTTCTGGCTTCAAACACAACAGAACTCCTTTTGCACGTGTTAGAGATTGCAATCACGTTGCTGAGTTATTATCTATGCCCAACGAGAGTGTCTGGCCTCAGAGAGGGAGGGAGGGCCCTATTCAGTTAAAGCCCCAACCTTAAAATCGTGGATCCAGGGACATATTTACTCTGTTTACAAAGGAATCAGAGTGCAAATGTGTTAACAAACATAATATTGTTCTGTATTAACATTTCCAGGTAAGAAAAAAGTGGTTCTGAGATGGGACCTGTACCAGAGAACAGTTTCCGTGAATAAAAACAAACAAAAATCAAAACCAAAAAAATTACCCACTAACTTTGGAGAACATTGTTTTATGTCCTGCTGTGCCAACCATGTGACTTTCAGTACGTCCCTGAACCATCTTAAACCTATTATCTAACCTCCCATAGCCTTAATTTGACATTTTTATAATGTGGAGAGTGGGCTCAGTGATTTCTAAATAAATGACATTCAAAATGTGTGTGTGAGTGTACCTTTTCCAGTACTCTCATTTTCCTGAGAAAAACCATTAATTTCACTGGGTTTGCACAAGGCCTTGTGACTAAAAAAAGGTAAAGGGAAAAGAATAAAACAATGCTATTTGCAACAACATGGACTGACTCAGGGATTATCATACTAAGTAAAGTAAGTCAGACAGAAAAAGACAAATACCATGTGATATTGCTTATATGTGGAATCTAAAACATGACATACACGAACATATTTACAGAACAGAAACAGACTCACAGACATAGAAAACAAATGTATGGTAACCAAAGTGGAAAAGGTGCTGGGAAGAGATCAACCAGGAATTTGAAATTAATAGATACATACCACTAAACCTGTCTCTTATACACATCTAGATGTGTATAAGAGACAGGTTTAGTTCAGTTCAGTCACTCAGTCGTGTCTAACTCTTTGCGACCCTGTGAA
>SJYV01031390.1:112321-132078 GCA_006410875.1 Neotragus pygmaeus
CAGGGCCTCAGAGTTTTTAAGCTGGGTTCAAATCCTCATGTAGCTCAGTCGATAAAGCATCTGCCTGCAATGCAGGAGACCTGAGTTCAATTCCTGGGTTGGGAAGTTCCCCTGGAGAAGGGAATGGCAACCCACTCCAGTATTCTGGCCTGGAGAATCCCATGGACAGAGGAACCTGGCGGACTACGGTTCGTGGGATCACAAGAATCAGACGTGACTTAGCACTATCTTTCTTTCTTTCCAAATCCTCACTTGTTATATTAGGACATTGAGGAGGTGAGTAGAACCCCTGTTTCTCTTATCATTTCCTTCTCTTAACTTCCGACTTCTTCAAAGCTAATCTCATTCTCATCTCAAACTGCAGTTCAGACTTTCAGAGGGGTGGTCTATTTCCGTTGGCCCGTCCTCCCGAATCACCGATTGCCCCCCACTGCCCCAGGCTTGGCTATACCCCATCTTCACACAAACATCCTGCAACCTCACACATTCTTTCAATCTCCCCTGACCGCCATCTCTGCACCCACTTCCAAGTTTCAGAAAAAGATGTCTCTACTTTCCATTTTTGTTTTTTCACCGTCCCCACTCTGACTTCAACCCAATCTAATCATGCTTTTGCCCGACAATCTCACTGAAGAGAGTCTTAAGTCAAGTTGCTCATTACCTCCATGTGTCCAGAGCCAAGTGATCAGGTGTGTCTCAGCAGCCTGTGGTCTGCGAGGCTGGTCACGCCCTCGTTCCGTGGAGCAGAGCCNCTTTCCCTTCTCCAGGAGATCTTCCCAACCCAGGGATCAAACTCAGATCTCCTGCATTGCAGGTGGATTCTTTACCAGCTGAGCCACCAGAGAAATCCAAGAATACTGGAGTGGTTGGCTTATCCCTTCTCCAGAAGATCTTCCCAACCCAGGAACTGAACCAGAGTCTCCTGCATTGCAGGCAGATTCTTTACCAACTGAGCTTATCAGGGAAGCCCAATTATGGAAGAAAATTTTTTAATTTTAATATTCTTAGATTTATAATTTTCTTTTCTGCTGTGTGCTTTTGAGGTCATGTCTAAGAAACTAGAATACTCCAAAATCACCAAGACTTAATCCTGTAGTTTTCTAACCATTTTATAGTTTTAGTTATTAAATACGTCTTGGATCCATAAAAAAAAAAAAAAAAACTTTTGTGTACAATTTTTAAATGTTACTTTCCATTTACAGTAGTTACAACAAAATATTAGTTATATTCCCTGTGCTGTCCAATACATCTTTGAGCCTATCTTTCCCTCCCTCATCGCTGGATAACCCTTCCCCCTCTCCTATTGGTAACCACTAGTCCGCTAATTTGTTTCTCTATATCTGAAAATTGTTTTTGTTATATTGTTAGTCTGTTGCAATTTTTAGATTCTACATATAAGTGATATATAATATTTATCTTTCCATGACTTATTTCACTTAATGTAATCCCCTATAAGTCCTGCCATGATGGTACAAGTGGCAAAATATTGTTATTTTTATTCATGAGTAGTATTCAGTTTTATATATATATATATACACACACATATATATAATTTTATTATATATTAGTATTTCTGTGGGGATTTTTTTGGATATATATCTAGGAGTGGAATTTCTGGGTGATATGGTAGTTCTATTTTTAGTTTTTTGTGAAACATGCATGCTGTTTTCCATAGCAGCTGCACCAGTTTACATTGCTATCAATAGTATACTGAGATTTCCTTTTCACCGCATCTTCACCATCATTTATTTTTTGTGTTCCTTTTGATGACAGTCATTCTGACTGGTATGGGGTAACATCTCATGTGGTTTTGATTTTCATTTCCCTGATGATTAGTGATGTTGAGAATTTTTTTATGTGTCTGTTGGCCATCTGCATTTTCTCTTTAGAAAAAAAAAGTCTATTCAGTTCTTCTGTCCATTTTTAAATTGGGTTAGTTATTTTTTATGTTGTGCTATATGAACTATTTGTATATGTTGAATGTTTTTGAGTTAATGTTTTAAATGTCATTAGTAGAGATCATGCTTTGTTTTTGACATGTGGATTTCCACTTATCCCAGGACCATATTTTGAAATGACAGTTCTTTCCCTATTTAATGGTGTTGGAACCCTTGTTGAAAATAATCGAAGTTAAAGGCAAGGATAAATTTCTCTACACTCAGTTCTATTCCATTGATCTATATGTCTGTCAGTGTGCCAGTGCCATACACTCTTGATTACCATAGCTACATAGTAAGTTGGAAAGTGTGAGTATTTCATTCCTGTGCTTCTTTTCAAACGTTGTTTTGACTATTTTGGGTTCTTGCAATTCCATATGAATTTTAGAATCAGCTTGTCAGGTTTTTTTCTTTTAAATCAAGATATAATTGACATACATTATATCAGTTTCAGGTGTATAACACAGTAATTATATACATTGTGAAGCAATCACCACAATAAATCTAGTGAACATTCATCACCATACATATTTACAGAATTTTTTTTTCTTGTGATGAGAACTTTCAAAATTGACTCTCTTAGCAAGTTTCAAATATGTAATACAATATTAACTATAGTTGCCATGTTGTACATTACATCCACATGCATTATATATAACTGGAAGTTTGTACATTTTGACTCCCTTCACTCACTTCATTTACCTTCAACACTCACCTCTGGCAACCACCAATTACTTCTCTATATTCATGAACTTGTGTATGTATTTCTGTCTATGAGGGTTTTTTTGTTTGTTTGTTCACCTTAAGATTTCACATATAGGTGAGGTTATAATGGTTTTTGTCTTTCTCTGACTGACTTATCTCTCATAACACTTTCAAGATCCAACTATGTTATCACAAATGCCAAGATTTCATTCTTTTTCATGGCTGAATAATACTCCATGGTATGTGTGAGTGTGTGTGTGTGTATTGGTGTATATATATATATATGTATATTATATACATATAACATATATACCAAATTTTCTTTCTCTCTTTATCTGTTGTGGGACACTTAGACTGTTTCCGTATCTTAGCTATTATAAATAGTGCTGCGATGAATGTGGGTGTGCATATATCTTTTAAAATAAGTATTTCCATTTTCTTTGTGTAAATAGTCAGAAGTGGAATTGGTGGATCAGATAGTAGTTCTACTTTTAGATTTTTGAGAAACCTTCATACTCTTTTCCAAAATGGGTGCCTGAATTTGCATGCTCAACCACAGTGAACAAATGATGTAACCACATGTTACAAATGATAATTATTTAAAAAGACAACTGAGATTTGAATAAAAATGCATTTTAACTGTAAATCAATTTGAGTAGTGTTGCCATCTTACCTGTATTATTTTTTTTCAATCCATAAGCATGCAGTGCCTTATTATTTATATGGATCTTTTACCATTTTCAATAATGCTTTGAAATTTTTAATGTATAATCCTGTATTTGTTGCATTTATACCTAAGCATTTATTTTTAAAATGCTATTATCAATGAAACTGCTTTCTTAATTTTCTTATTGGAAGGTTCACTGCTCTTGTATAGAAATAAAGTTTATTTTTCTGTATTGATCTTTTTGGGGGGCATCTTCTTGAGCTTGTTTATTAGTTCTAGGTGTTTTTTAGTGAAGTCTTTAGGTTTTCTGAATGAAAGATGATCTCACCTGTGAATAGAGATAATTTTACTTCTTTCCAATGTGCATATGTTTTATTTACTTTCTTTGCCTAATTGTCCTGGCTAGTAATGAGAGAGAACATCCATGTCTTGTTCTTGATTTTAGAGTTAAAGTTTTTGGCTTTCATCATTCAGTATGGTGTTAGCTGTGGGGTTTAGATGCCCTGTACCATATTGAGGAAGTTTCACTCTACTATAGCTTTGTTGAGTGCTTTTATCATAAAGGATGCTGGATTTGTCAAATGCTGTTTTGCCTCTACAGAGATGATCATATTTTTTTCTTTTATTCTATTGATATTATGTAAATATTGATTAACTTTTTTATGTGAAACTGACCTTGCATGCATTTCTTGAAAATGAATATATACCAACTCCACTTGGTGTATAAATTTTCCATATGTTTCTAGATTCTGTTAGTATTTTTTTAAAGATTTTGTACCTATATTCATTGGGGATTTTAGCCCACATTTTTGTTTTCTTGTGATGATTAAGCTAGCTTTGGCATCAGGGCAATACTGGCTTTACAGAACAAGTTGAGAGGTATTTTTTCCTCTTCTGTTTTTTTTTTGGAAAGTTTATAATGAATTATATTAATTTCTCTTTAAGTTTTTGGTAGAATTCACCACCAAAGTAATATGGGTCTAGACTTTTCTTTTTGGATATTTTTAAAATTACTGGTTTCAATTTCTATTTGTTATCAGTCTATTCACATTTTTCTACTTTATATTGGATAAGTCTTGGTACTTTGTGTGTTTGTAGGTATTTTTCCATTTCATTTCCCTTTGAACACTACTTTCCCTGCATCTAATAAGCTTTGATGTGTTGCATTTTTGTTTTCATTCAGCTCAAATAATTTTCTTGTTTTGCTTGAAATTTTCTCCTTTTTCTCATTGGTCTATTAGAGTATATTATTTAAGTTATATGAATCTTTCAGTTTCCCAATTTTCAATCTGTCATTGATTTCTAATTTAACTTCTTTGTGACCCAGAAATATTTTTTATATAATTTCTGTCCTTTTACATGTAGTGAGACTTGTTTTATGGCCTCATCTGGTCTACCCTGGAGAATGTTAAATGTTCATTTGAAAAAAAAAATGTACACGTTGCCATTTAAAGAGTGCCGTAAAAACCTTTGTTCGTACTATTTTATTTATATAGTATTTTTCAAGTCTCCTGTTTATTTGCTGATTTTTGCTGAGTTGTTCTGTCTTTTACTGAAAGTGAACTATTAATGTCTTTTATGACTGCTGTTGAATTATCTATTCCTTCTTCCTAGTCTATGATATTTTACTGCATGTAGTCTGGTCTTTGCAGGGGCCAAAAAATTCAGTTGCATATGAATTTTTCAGTATAGCCAAAATGAAATGTAACTAATACACAATTAACTGTACATCCTTAATGTGTAAAACTTTATGAGTTTTGCCATAAGCATATACTTGTGAAACGATCACCACAGTCTCAAATTAATAGACACATCTATCAACAAAAGCTTCTTTGTGTCCCTTTGTGGGTTTTTGCTCATTTACTTGTTTTTTGGAGACTATTAGTGGGGTTAATAACATTTAACACGTTATCTACCCTCTTAAATTTTAAAGTGCAAAGTACAACAATATAATTTTTGACTATAGGGACTATGCATTTCTCTAGAGCTAATTTATACCATATAAGTGAACTTGTATACCAAACAACTCTTCATTTCCCTTCCTCTAGCCCTTGGTTACTATTGTTCTGTTCTCTATAAAATTTCATATAATTCATATAAGTGGAATTGTGCAGTATTTGTCCTTTTGTGACTGCCTTATTTCACTTAGCATGATATCCTCCTGATTCATCTATGTTATTGCAACTGGCAGGACTTCTTTCTTAAGATTGAATAATATTCCATTTCAGGAATATACCACTTTTTCTGTATCCATTGATCTGTAGATGGATGTTTGGGTTGTCTCTACTCTTTGTTGGTTGATATGTTTACAGATGGGAGAATGCTTTCAAATCTGACCTCGTCCTGCTCTGAGTACCCCTGAGTGGTTGTAGTTTGGCACATGTGCACAGTCTTCCCAATCCCTAAATTTGACTATAGTCCCAGGAAGACTCTTCTTGGACAAACCTTTCCAGATTCTCTGCATTAAACTTCAAGCTCCTTTGATATTTGCTCATATCCTTTTACTTGCTTTCATTGCTGCCCTCAGGCAAGTTGTTCTCCACTCTGTTCTAAATAATATCAGTCCCCTTCAGCAGATGTGGAGCTCTTCATTTAATGGCTTGCCTTCTCCCTTGAGCAGAATCCTTGCACCTCTGTACCAGAACTGGAGTTGATGACTCAGTTTTGGTAAAGTGAAATTCTCACTCTATGAGTGGTCATGGGTGGAAATGGCAAGCCCTGATCCTCTGGACTTGAGTCTTTTAGTAGGAACTTCTCCCCTGTGAACATGATGGAGCAGGGGCAATTGGAGTCCTTTCATCCTCACGTTTCCCTATCTGAGGAGGGAGCTCTAGCCTTCCTGGCTGTACCTATCTGGAGCGAAGTTTCTAGGACACAGAACTGGAGAAATAAGGAAAAATTGTGTCTGCACCTTCTGAAATATTAGCTTTAGCCTTGGATCTTGGGGGATAAGGAGCCCTATTTTCTTGGCTGACTTGCATAGAGGAGAATGCTCTAAGTAATTTCCATGAGAAGGTGCTGGATGGAAGAGAGAAGGGATCAAGTTGTGGCCCAGATGCCACAAGTTCTCACTGGTGGCCCAAATGTCACAGGTTCTCACTGTTCCTGCTGAGATTTAGCATATTTTCTTCAGTGACTTTTTCTACATTTGTTCTTTTCTCATAGGACAATTTCCAGTAACAAATTATCATTATTTAAAAAATAATATTAATCTGTTAACTTGTTTTGCTGGGGGAAGTGTCTACCAATCTTTTTAGTCTGACATTCTGGAATTTCTTTCCTCTGTCTAATTTTTAATCCAAAGATACATTTTATTTTTTTTTTAATTTTTTTCCTTTCATTTTTATTTATTTATTTTTACTTTATTTTACTTTATAATACTCTATTGGCTTTGCCATACATCAACATGAATTTTACTGCCTTCAGTAACGAAATGTTCATTCTTTCTTCATTATTATTCAAACACTGTACACAATTAATGCTCCAGATGTGTTAGGTGAGTCATTGATGGTAGAGATTCAAAATTGATTGAGATTATTTTTATTTCCTCTCTGAGAGTTTAGAACCATCTGGGAGATATACATGCATGCATATTATACAAAGGCTGAGACTACAGATCTTCAAGATGTCAATGGCTGAAATAGAGTTAATACAGATCAAAGATTTTCACAAACCCTTGAGCCAAACATGACATATTTATAAGTTAGAGTAAATTACTCCTTAAAAATTACAAAATAGTAAATTAAAATTTCCCTTCATGAGTTAAATTGAAAATGGGAAGTATAGATTGCAAATAGGGATATGCAAAGATACCTTAAACAGAAATGGATATCCAAACAGAAATTAGATTTTCAGCACAATTTATTAATATCTATAAAATACACATGCAATAATATTTAAAGAGACTCCAGGAACATAGGAAAACTGTTGGTGGTGATGATTGTAAACAAGTAGATCCTGTATATATTGACAATGTCATTTCTGGTGTTAACATGAAATATGGATAAGAAAATTTTAGTCATTAGATTTTGGTATTTTCATTTTATTGACAAGAACATATTTATTGTAAGATGGACAGTGTGTCTTAACCTAATTACTTTAATATTTGATTCAGTTAAATGTCTCCTTGTGTTTGGTTTGCCTGTTTATTAAGGGACTTATGATCTATATTCCCATGTAGTTCTGTCTACCAGGTCTGAGCTAACTTTTCTATTTTCACTTTGTAATTATAGGTTTATATTCAAATTTCATGTATCACATACAATTTTGAATAATATGGGCATGCCTCTGACAAATGAAGATATATTCATTATGATGATAAGATTCGGTTTCTGTTCATATGGAACTGCACATTAGGTTCTAGGTTATGATGAATGAATCAAGGTAATGCAGAATGCAGAATGTCTTGGGAGAAAGTGAACTGCTTGGATTCTCTTAGAATATACACTTCTTTACTCGGTCCAAGAAAGTGTTCAAGTGCTTTCTTGCTTAAAATCTCTACACAAACTAAACTGATAAGTTAGATGATGATAATCATCATTTTGAATGCTAAGGTGTCTCAGGTTCTCTGCTGTTTTGTGCATCTCTTATTTAAACTCTAATACACTGGCAAGATAGTTTATAATGAGCTGTGGGTTAATTTTGCCATTTGCAAAAATGTAGGATATTGATTTCTCTGTATGTTTCTGAGGTTTTGATATTAGTGGATTTAGCTTCCTTTGAACTTTCAGTTTCTATTTTAAAGCTTTCCTTTTTTGAGCTTGTCTGGTTTGGTTCCTTAGTTGATAAGTAATATAAGCATTTTGTGAAGACTTATGGGAAGTTAATATAAATTAAAAACCTCACATTCAAATCAGGGGAACGTGCCATGGAGGATACTTCCTGAAATTTGTCCTTGTACACATGTGAAAACATACAACACACAAAACCAATGCAAATAGGATCTCACCTGCAAGTGGAAATAGACATACATATGTGACACCTTCAAACTGACAGAGCCATGAACATATGTGTACAAACAAATACAAACTCAGACATGCATGTGTACATTAAACACATACAAACATAGTTATACATATGGGTTACACACATATATATGCATATACTCACAAACATGAACATGCCCCTAGATACATAATCACATTGAAACACAACTACATACTCAGGCATATAAGTACATGCAGACACATGTATATATACACTTAAAATTCACCATGATATAATGGATACTTTCTAGAAATAAGTAAAAAATTACATAATTTTGAAATACATAATAGAGCTTACATATTTAAATAGTTCTTACATATTTAAATAGTTCATACTTTCTCTGATATTTACCATTTTAATAATTACAGTAAAGAATCTACCTGCAATGAAGGAGACCTGGGTTTAATCACTGAGTCGGGAAGATCCCCTGGAGAAGGAAATAACAACCCACTACAGTACCCTTGCCTGGAAAATCCCATGGACGGAGGAGCATAGTAGGCTACAGTCCATGGGGTCTTTATAGTAACACTTGGACTTCCCTCGTGGCTCAGACGGTAAAGCATCTGCCTACAGTGTGGGAGACCTGGGTTTGATCTCTGGATCAGGAAGATCCTCTGGAGAAGGAAATGGCAACCCACTCTAGTACTCTTGCCTGGAAAATCCCATGGATGGAGGAGCGTAGTAGGCTACAGTCCAAGGGGTCGCAAAGAGTCGGATATGACTGAGAAACTTTACTTCACTTCACAGTATTCTTGCCTAGAAGATCCCAGGGACAGAGGAGCCTGGCAGGCTACAGTCCATGGGGTCACAGAGTCAGACATGACTGAGGGAATAACACTTTAGAGGCCTCAACCTCCTACAGAGATGTTTAGGTTTTAGAAGATAGTACTCATACCTGGAGACCTATGTCCTGTCATTCCAAACTCAAGACAAATCACAAGAATCAGAGGACTTCCCTGTCATCCAGTGGTTAAGAATTTGCCTTTTAGTGCCAGGGACGTGGGTTCCATCCCTGACTGGGGAATTAAGATCCCGTAAGCCTGCATGCCAGTCTGTGTGCTGCAATAAAGACCCAGTCATAACAAAGTTGTTTCCTTTTGTGGGAAGTGGTAAGATAGATCTGTCTTGTATGTAGCAAATAACCAAAAAGTGATTAAATTACAAAGTGAACATAAAATTCTTAATTAAAGAATGGATTGTATTTTGTCTTTATGACTGCACTATGTATCAGTTCAGTTCAGTTCAGTTCATTCGCTCAGTCGTGTCCAACTCTTTGTGACCCCATGAACTGCAGCATGCCAGGCCTCCCTGTCCATCACAAACTCCTGGAGTTCACTCACACTCATGTCCATCGAGTCAGTGATGCCATCCAGCCATCTCATCCTCTGTCATCCCCTTCTCCTCCTGCCCCCAGTCCCTCCCAGCATCAGAGTCTTTTCCAATGAGTCACCTCTTTGCATGAGGTGGCCAAAGTATTGGAGTTTCAGCTTTAGGATCAGTCTTCCAAGGAACACCCAGGACTGATCTCTTTTAGAATGGACTGATTGGATCTCCTTGCAGTCCAAGGGACTCTCAAGAGTCTTTTCCAACACCACAGTTCAAAAGCATATAGCTGTAGGTAATTTTATGTCATATATGTGGAAAGTTTTACTTATATCAGAAGTGAATGAAAAAGAGCATTTAGAAATAAACATAAAAGGAAAAAGAAAACTTTGAGTCAGGAGAATTGAAATTGGTTCCTGTCTTCCTTAAGAAGACACACTCATTCCTCATGGTCCTTTTCTCTTAATTAGGGTGCTGCTTTAGAGGCACTAGTGGTAAAGAATCTGCCTACCAGTGCTGGAGACATAAGAGATGTGTGTTTGATCCTTGGATGGGAAAGATCCCCTAGAGGAGGGCATGGCAACCCACTTCAGTATTCTTGCCTAGAGAATCCCATGGACAGAGGAGCCTGGTGGGCTTCAGTCCATAGTGTTGCAAAGAGTCAGACATGACTGAAGCAACTAAGCACGTACACACATTAGAGTAATTTAAAACATCTCATATCTTTTGCACATTTACTGAGAAGTACATTGAACCAGTCATGGCCTCCATGTAAAGAAACACTAGGTTAATAGAGAACTGGAAATCTGTTTTTCTCTTGTCTGCAGTTTGAAGCATCAACAAAGAGTATCAGCAGCAATAAAAATAGTGGAAAATTAGAAGATAACATTTTATATAATTTCAGAAGTTAACATATATGGTCAAGTATATTCTATCTATCATATACTTTTTCCTCTAATGTTGAAATAACTTCTCTTATTTTTCTGAGAGAGTTCTTCAGTGAAGATGATTCAATGATCAAGAGAGTTAAATGCTCAGTTCCAGTTTTAAAATATCTGTGACACTTCTGGGTAACTCAGTGTTCAATGGCGTAATTATTTTTAGTCAATGCATTTTCAGAGTATAATTTTCAAAGAGTATTTGCATAAAATAGGACACAGTGAAATTATATTTAATGGTACTATCATTAATATAAGGAATCAGCAGTTATTCAGAAGAGAAGTAAACAGTAACAGTTTTGAGTCAATGTAGGCCTAAATGAAATTAAGATTTAATATAACAAGTATGCTCCCTTTTATGTAAAACTGTTTCATGTTTAGTCTGTCTTCCATGACCACAAAAACAATATAAAACAAAACAAAACAAGCTAAAACATTTCTAGATAGAATGTGCATCTGTGATTTTGTATTTATGCTAGTGTTGTGCTGTTGAAAATGAATGTAGATGCTAGGTTTGTGTTATCTTGATTCAAAATATGGATTCATTAGTAAGTATATTTTGAAATTAATTAAGTGACACAATATTTTTATTGTGCCTTTCCCCAATATTTTTGGTAACTAATCTTTCTAATTAATTTTAGCATTTGGAAATGATTTTAATCTGTAAGATACATGCTTATATGTTGATCTCAATGCAATTTCCCTAACAATTTAGGAACATAGGTTTTTTTTGATCATTCCAGGGGACTACGTTTATTGAGTGCCAGTGGTCATTTAGCTGCCAAAATCAAGTAGACTTTTTAGTGCCTACTATCTTAGTATTAACATTTATGCTCTATTTTGATACCTCTGTACACACTCAGCTCCTTAAAACTCATCTGCTTTTCTTCCTACTGCCTTTTTCTAGTTTTCCTGTGCTTACTGGATTCTTTATTTCCAATATTTGTCATTTTATGACCTTCCTTTTAATACTGACATCTCACAAGGCTTAAGTCTTAGACTGTTGGTGTCTTATACCCTCCCTGGATAATCTTATCTATTCTATTCTGCTTTCCTTTACTATATTTTTATGATAATGACTTTCCTAATTATATAGCATTTCCATCTGAAAATATATACCTAAAGTGTTTATTTAAAAACGGAATATACATACCTACCCAATAACTGCACAAGCTCCATTCTCTCTATCAAATTGTTACCTCAGTTGGAAATTCTATAATCAGTTCAGAGTTAATGTGTTGTTTATTTACTGCATCATATTTGCATAGATTATGGAAAACCTGCCTCCAAATCTACTGTGAAGAGATATAAGTGAATGGGAGGAACAAAAGGGTAAAAGAACAAGAATACAGAGGAACAAAAGGGTAAAAGAACAAGAATACAGAGAAGCTCTCTGTTGATCCTTGTGGCCAGAATGGTGATGAATTGGGTACTCTTTTTGAGAAATCTGCTTATCTGTGTCTCTCTTTTCTTGTGTTTAAATGGCAAGGCCACAGTGGCAGGGTGTGTTTGCGGGGAGGACAGACTCCACCCTGTAGCCTAGATTGGCTCTAGACTTCTTAGAATACCCATGAGGAACTGGAGGTGGAAGATCTGGGGTAGATGAAGAAGGAAGACTCACAAATTAGTGGGAGAGTGTGGCAAAACTCATGGATAGCCCCCATAAATATAGTAGCTTAAGTGAAGAAAAGGTTTATTTTCCTCATATAAAAATACTCCAGAGTTGGAGATCCAGGGCCAGTGGGGAAATTCTGTCATCTCCAAGGTCATGCTGCTTATTTTCATTTCCCAGCCATTGGGAAGAAGGAAGATAAAATAACCCTTAAAGATGTTTGTATACAAGTTGAACACATTGCTGTCAGTTATAATCTCATTTGTCCTGAATAGAGCCACATGAGTATAACTAGCTACAGGAGGCTCTGTGAAATACATTTTGTATGTAGGTAGCGTGTCCAGTAGAAATGCAGGAGTTTCTATTACTAAGAGTAATACATGTGAAGGTAGTTTACTAACTCCATCTGAGCAAGGAGCATGGGAATATACCAGGTCAATATCTAGTCAGGAAAAACATAAAATCACTGATAGTTCAAATAAAGAGGGCATTAAAAAGGGGAATTTATACAAACTTTTTGAAAAATCTGGAGGACCCACAGAGAAAAAGAATATATTACATTGAGATTAGGAAGCTCCAGTCAGACCTGAGATGTAATGCAAAGGGGGGAGGTTATGTATAACCCAGATGAAGAAATTACTGTTTTCATGAGCTGAAGGTACAAAGTGGAAATAGAATGCTACCCTGAGAAGAGAAAACTGCCATTGTTACTGGGTTGGAAACAACAAACCCACACTCACTAGAGAAGTCGCTGCCAAGTGACACCAATGTACACTGTTGTAATTGCTGGAACTGCAGTCCTTGTTAATACTATGGAGCGTCTGTCCCCAGCGCTGCTGAAATCAGAGTGCTGTGGACTATTAGCATCTGTCTGTCACTAATGGGCCATGGTTCCTGGTATTGTCAAGGCTACTGCTGTCACTGGAAACATTATTCAAAAGTAGAGTGGTTTCTACCTTCCCACAATCTAATGGGGCACAAATTGCCTCCCAGTGAAAGAAACAAGCAAGAAGCTGGCTGGCAGTGAACTAAGAAACATGGTTTGGAGATAATTCAGCTTCGGCTACATAGAGGTGTAGAGGAAAATACGGAAGCTTGAGTGTAAAGCTGTGAGCTAACAGTTAATTCCGTCACAGGGCTGTAGAGCTTTTGTACGTTCAGTGACCAGGAAAAGCATATGCAATGAAATAACATTTGAGCAGAAACCTGAATGAAATTAGAGCCAGAATCATATGGATAGATAAAGAAGACAAAGAGTACTTGAAAGAACATGGGCCGGAAATGTGCATGGCGTGGTGGACAGTGTAGTTGGACAGCAGTGAAAATTAAAGGCAGAAAGACAGTTGAGGGTGCAAGCTTATAGGACATTATGGTTCATGGCAAGGACTTTGGATTTTATTCCAAATGAAATGGGAAGCCATTAGAGGGAGGTAAGGGCACTTTTTTTTTTTTAGTTAATGTAAGATGTGTCATAGAATCTTAACTTGGTTTTTCACATGTATTACAGACACTCAATAATGTTTCCATGTTACAAAATATCGACATGTAAACAGAATAGAAAAAATATGAAATAACTACTAGAGCACATAAGCTCTTAATAAATGAAAGATAAAAAATATTATTATAGGATAATTACTTGAGATGACTGAAAATGGGAAATTATCTTAGTACAGACACTGAGTATACAGTATAGATATGGTAAAGATGTAAATTTACATCCTCCTAATCAAATTGGCTAGACTTTGGTGTCCACTTATTTGGCCAAGCACTAGTCCAGATGTTGCTATAAAAGGATTTATGGATGTGATTAGCATTTATGATCAGTTGACTTTACATAAGAGCTTCCCAGGTGGCGCTAGTGGTAAAGAAACCTCCTGTCACTGCAGGAGACCTAAGAATTGCAGGATTCCGATCCTTGGATTGGAAAGATCCCCTGGAGGAGGAAATGGCAACCTACTCCTGTATTCTTGCCTGGAGAACCCTATGAACAGGGATCCTGGTGGGTTATGGTCCACTGGGTCTCAAAGAGTCAGACACAACTGAAGTGACTTAGCACATGCACATGCACAACTTTGCATAGATAAATTACCCTCTATAATGTGGTGGACTTCATCCAGTCAGTTGAAGGCTTTAAGGAAAAAGACTGATTTTCTGAAAATGTAATTCTACCTCAAGACTACAACATCAACACTTACCTGAATAAATATCAAGACTGCCAGTCAGCCCTATCAATTTCAGACTTGTCAGCCCCTACAACTGTGTGGCCCAGTCCTTAAAGTAAATCCTCTGTCTCACTCTTTCTTTTACTCTCACTGTACATACCCTGTTAGTTCTGTGTCTCTGGAGAACACTGTGTACAGTGCTTAGTTCCTCAGTCATGTCTGACTCTTTGTGACCTCATTGACTGTAGCCTGCCAACTCCTCTGTACATGGGATTCTTCAGGCAAGAATAATGGGGTGAATTGCCATGCCCTCCTCCAGGGGATCTTCCTATCTCTAGGACTGAACCCAGGTCTCCAGGAATGTGGGCATATTCTTTGCCATCTGAGTCACCAGGGAGGCCCCTGTAGAACCCTAAGTAATGCAATTTTTCTGTTATACACAAACCAAAAAGAAATTCAGATGAAGTAAAAAGTTAGATGTGAAAATATAAAATTGCAAAACAATTAGTCACATGTAATCGATTTGTATACAATAAGCTTCAATGTGGTTTAAATTGAATTAAAATGTGGTTTAAATATGGAGTAAAAGAAATCACAAGTAAAAAGGTTAATATATTTGACTAAAATATAAAAAGAAAAGTATTCCATCTATGACTAATCATTATAAACATTAAGCTAACAACAAATGAGAAAAAAGGCCAAAAATGATTTATATTTTTAATATATTAAGAACTACTAAAACTTACAATATACTAATATAAAAAATTATAATATACAAATAGAAAGGCTTAAGGGCATACATAATCTCTAAAAATATGAAGATGAATTAGTAATAATATATGATAAATATGGAATGTCATAGAAGCAATTATATGAATTGTAATACTCTTGACATATACTATTGGTGGTGTTTTAAATGGATGATAATTTTTTGAAAAGCCATTTGGTAATATGTATTAAGGGCCATGGACACAATAAATCTGCTTTTAGAAATATGTCCTAAGGAAATAAACAGAGATATAGACAAAGACTTATATACAGTGGTATTCATGATAGAATTATTTATAATAGTACAAAATTGTAAGCAGCTTGAAATAACTGACAACATAGAGGGTGTTAAATAAATTATTATACTTTCAAGTAAGGGAATATTATAAAGACATTAAAAATCATGCCTTGAGGAATATATAATGACATGGGAAATGCACAAAATCTAGTTAATTGAATTTCTTTTTTTTAAAAAAATTCTGAAATTGTCCGAATCAAGATTGTGATTTATGCTAACACATTTAGTTGCTCTTCACCCAAGTTCAGATTGAAATGAACAAAGACTAAAAGGGGTAATAATTTATTTCAGTACTGAAAAATTGGGAAGAGAGCAAGAAACTGAACAGTCTGTATTAAGACATAAGTATTCATGTGAAACTTAAGTTCTTTTTCTTCAGTTTTCTTGTGTTTTTATTTTAGATTTCATACTGCCATGGTGGGTGGGCTTGCAAGTCCCATATTTTATTAGGTTAGAATGTAAATGTACCTCTAGAACAACAACAATAACAAATTGTGTTTCTCAAGTGAGTGCTTTCTCTGGACTTAAGGAAGAGCCAATATTTTTCATTATTACATATTCAGGTACAGATTAATGTGTGATTTTCCTCTTCCTGAATATCCACTATGAGTTAACTATGGAAGAAAGAAGAGAGAGAAACCTGAAAGGGAGTGTGTGGGTCACTAGTTTAGTCACAGTCACCTTTAAATACCTTTATACCAATGTGTACTGAAGTTCTCCCTAATCTATGTATATGTAGTGGTCATTCAAGTCACCTAGAATCTTCCAATTTCTCTGACTCCCTGCTGGGGTCCTAACCATGTGGATCTCCATGGGTGGATCTAAACCCAATATGGAAACCCAATCAGTTAGGCTATTTGGTGGAAAACTAAAAAAAATAGTTGTAGCTTAGAGCCTAGAATCAAATAAAGCCAAAAGTATTATCTTAATTTTTACCCACACTCCTTCTCTCCTCAGCTCAAACTGTATACTTAGGCAATGAAGAAAAGAACAGTGTGAACACATCAGCCAGATCATATGCCATAATGGCAAAGGCCTTTAAATAGGCCCTTTCATGACAAAGTAGCAGGCCTTGGAGACAACTGTCCTTTCTAAGTTGCTTGGAAGAGATTTTATCATCAGAGGATCTATCATTCCCTTATTGATCATTTAATATTTATTATTATTGCTATGTGCCAGATGATGCATGTATGTGATAGTGAATAAGACAGATATAAACCCTGCCCACCCACGGTCTACAGACTAATGTAAGATGTAAGCAGAGTAGGTGATAACAGTAGTGTGATAACAACTTTGGAATCGTACGGCTGGTGCACTGGGATGACCCAGAGAGATGATATGGGGAGGGTGGTGGGAGGTGGGGTTCAGGTTTGGGAACTCATGTACACCCATGGTGGATTCATGTCAATGTATGGCAAAACCAATACAGTATTGTAAAGTAAAAAAAAAAAAAAAACAAAAACAAAAAAAAACAAAACCTATAGGAAATGTAAAATCATTTAAATTTTCTTTTCAATGCAATAGGAATGTATTGCCTTGATGGAGTTTATCTAGTAGAGTATAAAAAGATTTTCATTATCCAAAGATCCCTCAGGCTTCCACATAAAGGATGGAATAGAGTATGGCAAAATGGAACCAGTGAACAAGGAGAAAACTTAGTAATCCAGCTGAAAGGTGGTGATGGCTCAATTTAGGACAGTGGCAGTCAGAATGGAGGGAAATAGAAGCTTTAATATATCCATAATAGAAATAGTTATCAAGACTTGGTAATAAGTGTAATGTGGGAAGAAGGAGAGTAAAGGTCAAAAGATATCGTCCAGGTTTCCAATTTATTTATGTATCCCTACATGAAATATCCCTACAAGGGGCTTCACTCATAGCTCAGTTGGTAAAGAATCTGCCTGCAATGCAGGAGATGCAGGTTCGATTCCTGGGTCAGAAAGATCCCCTGGAGAAGAAAATGGCAGCCCACTCCAGTATACTTGCCTGGAGAATCCCACAGACAGAGGAGCCTGGCAGGCTACAGTCTATGGGGTCCTAAGAGTAAGACATGACAGCAGCTAAACCACCACCACCACATGAAATGTAGTGATTTCAGTAAAAAGGGAAAAGGTAGGTGGAGGAACAGGGGGGCAGAGCAGTACTTCATGGGAGCCATGTTAAAATGAGATGCTTATGAAATATTTTAAGTGTATTTGTATTGGGCTGGCCAAAAAGTTCATTCAGATTTTTCCTTAACATCATGTGGAAGAACCCAAACTAACTTTTTGGCCAATCCTGTATATAAGGTCTAAAGCTCAGATAAAAGATTGAAGTTTGAAATAAGTGTGAGGCTCCTGTCATATAGTTAGTGTTTAAAGCCATGAGAACAGATGAAGTGAGAACATCTAAGTGAGACACTAGACCCAGGGTGGTTTATATTATTCTTCTATCCTTCCTAAAAATGTAAGAGAAATCAGATGTCTCTAACAATACTCTCTAGTAATAGTGTTAATACTTTATGAGGCTATGAACATAGTTCAATTCAGTTCAGTCCCTCAGTCATGTCTGGCTCTTTGCAACCCCATGAACTGCAGCACGCTGGGCTTCCCTGTCCATCACCAACTCCAGGAGTTTGCTCAAAGAAAATTCAATCATCTTTCCTTAGTGAACATTTATTAATTGTTTTTCAGATTCTCTCTAAACTTAGTTTCATTTATATCATTGCTTCAGAATTGGTAGGAGTATTTTACAACCTTCCTAATACTACAGGGTTTCTATTAATTTTCTTGGTATTTCCTCCAATTTTGATTTTAAATATTCTGAAATTATGTTATCCAGCCCTTAAGTCTTCATCGCTGTTTCGTCCTTCTCCTGTCAAATGACAATCCCTGTATCTCTGCCTTGGATACTCACTTACTCTTTATATTTTTTTTCAGAGGACTACCTTCTAACATCCCTCTTCTATTCTTTAGGTTCAGCTGCCTCTCTCTTCTCTACTGCAGCATTTGAACATGTTCCAATTTTCTGGTCCTCAGAAACAAGCAAGTTAATAGTGAATTCCTTCCACTGATCCCACATTCTATTTCTGCTGCTGAATGAGCTCTTTTCCTTTACAGCCATAACTCTTTACTCTAACACCTTTTCTGTCTTTTGCCCTGACCACTTTACTAAGCTGTGTTTGCAGTGTCACTCTGGATATTGCTGTTACTAAATCCAATAGGCACATGTCTTACTTGACAACCCTGAACCAATTCATAATTCCACTTTGGCTTCAGTTCCATTAAACTGTCAACTTTTCCCTTCCTACGTAGTCTCTCCTGAGTTTCCACACATAGGTAGGGAGAATGGACAGTTTTCCCATAATTTTCATAAAATCTCAAAGGGTCATCATTAAAGCCCTGTATTTGCATTTCCTGATAGTCAACCAAGTCAGTTAAAAGAATTCAAATCATATGCAAATAGCATTAGGCAGATATTGATATTGGCTTCTTTTAAAAATTAGTTTATTATAGATGCTACATAAAATTATCAGTATAAGTCAGTGTTTATTAACAAGTATGAGTTCTGTAACAGGATTGAAATAGTACATGCTTGTGAGGTAGTTTCAGGTTATGATAGCAACTAATGTTCATTTTTGTTATCTTGATATAGACCTGTATTAAAATTAAGTTTTACTTGGATTAATGGTCTAGAAGTAGCTGATTATTGTTTTGCTTCATGGCTTAGTGTAAATTATTTGAAGATGATCTTATCAGAGTGCTCGAGAATTCAGTAATTGCTCCCTGCAGAGTGATGACTGGTCTCCCCTTTGAAGTAACTTGTCTTAGGAAAGTGTATCATGCAGAATGCATCATCATTTCCTTTTATTTTACTCAGGAGTTTTAAGTACATGCAGTAAAGTTAAAAGTCGTGTTTTTATTCCAAAGCAAAGTGAAATATCTTTTTAAAAATAGAGGAATTCCAGCTATCACTGTTTGAAAGGACTTGATTATCTCTCTGAGATCATGAATCTTTGATAAAATATGCAAATAATTATAATTGTATGTAATTGCATATCAGTTTTCCATAACTGTTTTTGATAGTTCATGTTTTTACTACTCTCCAGTTATCTGTGATTTACTCCTCATACTTTTAATTATTAATGCATACTCAAATGTAGCCTCAACATTTTAATATAAAAATTTTTACTTTGTTTTTTCTGATCTATTATTTTATGAATATTGAGATAATTTTTATGTATACAATTTTAATTAGCTACGGAAGACACATTGAAGGTCAGGAACAGCGGCGGTAAGAAGATACCCCTCATCCAAGGTAGGGAGCAGCAGCTGTGCTTTGCTGGAGCAGCCATAAAGAGATACCCCATGCCCAAGGTAAGA
>SJYV01031390.1:138118-188276 GCA_006410875.1 Neotragus pygmaeus
AATAGCAAATGAAGCAACTGACAAACAACTAATCTCAAAAATATACAAGCAACTTATACAGCTCAACTCCAGAAAAATAAATGACCCGATCAAAAAATGGGCCAAAGAACTCAATAGACATTTCTCCAAAGAAGACATACGGATGGCTAACAAACACATGAAAAGATGCTCAACATCACTCATCATCAGAGAAATGCAAATCAAAACCACAATGAGGTACCATTTCACACCAGTCAGAATGGCTGCGATCCAAAAGTCTGCAAGCAATAAATGCTGGAGGGGGTGTGGAGAATGGGTTTCACTTTTAAAGTGACTCCATCTTCAGTTTTATTATAATCTTCATCCTTTTCAATGGACATAGGATTTTTGCCCAGCTCTATTTTCTTGAGAAATCACTTGATATTCTTCCCATTGTCAATCACCATATCTGAATCCTCCCTTTGTTTTACCAACAAATAAATTAACATTTGCCACAGGTCTCAGGCATGAATTCCTCTAACTTTTAATAAATATCCTTGTAGGAGTGGGGTGTTAGTTACTCAGTCATGTCTGACTCTTTGGGATCCAATGGACTGTAGCTCACCAGGCTCCTCTGTCCATGGGATTCATCAAGCAAGAATACTAGAATGGGTTACCATTCCCTTCTCCAGGGGATCTTCCCAACACAGGGATCGAAACTGGGTCTTCCACATTGCAGGCAGGTTTTTTGCCATCCACACCACCAGGGAAGCTAGATACACCTCTATTTGTCTACTAAGATTGGAAAAACNATACTAGAATGGGTTACCATTCCCTTCTCCAGGGGATCTTCCCAACACAGGGATCGAAACTGGGTCTTCCACATTGCAGGCAGGTTTTTTGCCATCCACACCACCAGGGAAGCTAGATACACCTCTATTTGTCTACTAAGATTGGAAAAACAAAGACTCTTACCTTTCTCCAGTTTTTAGTTCCTTTAGGACTTTTTTTATTTCATGGCTAACTAATGTGTTTACAAAAAGGTAAGATTCATTTTCTAGTAGCTGCTGCTATAAGAGCATCGTCTTGCCACATACTACTGCATTCTGCTCCAAAATGTATATCCAGTTATTTTTACTCATCAAATACTGTATTAAAATATACTACTTCCCCCCAAAGCAATTTAAACACCATCAGCCATTGGTGAGAGTGAGTGAGCAAATTAGATGGCATTGTCCTTGTAGAATTCCCATTCCTTCATTGTAAGGGCACTGAGAAAATGAATCTTGCACTTCCTCTGTATGAAAGCACAGTTTTTGTGGATTTGCTCATCATCCATCTACCTAGCTGAATATTAAAGATGGAGCTGCAAGGTATATAGTAGCTCACAGAGAGTGAGGTCCCAGGGAGCGTTCATTTTTTGGGTACAGCTAGAGTGTCAGCATTTTCTATGGGTTAAGTCAACCATCTTTCCAGTAGCTACCCAGGAGGGCTACCCACTTGTCAGGGGATACAGAAGCTAAGGCAACAGTTATAACCCAACCTAGTTAACTTTTGGTTTTTTTCCCCCAATCTTCTTTCCTGTCTTAGACTTTTCATATTCTTATATTACTGTCAATTATATATTTTAATTTTACAGTTATTTTTCACTCATAATGATTCTTGATTTTTAATATATCAGTTCGTGTAATCATTTGTAGACAGTTAGAATTGCACTGAGATGATGGTTTTACTGAGGACTCATGCATTTGAAGGGGACAAGCAAATCTCAGAATACTTAAGTTACCATTGTTGTTGGAGGTGAAAGTATTATTGACTCTCTTTAGAAGAAACTAAGGTGTTTATTATCCAGCTTGTGGTCCCCAGCAACACACTCTAGACGAAAATTCTGGAGAATTGGTAAAATGTCGAGACCAGCTCGACAAGCAGGGTTTCTGAAAGCACGTTACAGTGAGAGAATGAGAAACGAGGCACAAGAATTCAGAGACAAGCGAGGATCAGGAGACCAGCACCACTCCAAGGTGACGGTGCTGAAACTGAATCCAAGCCAGCTTTATTATACTTTCAGCCGTGAATGAAAGAATAAGTGGGGAGTTAAACTATAACTCATGTGGCCTTCAAGGCCAAAGAACAAAATGATCATTAACCCTTGAGTAGTTAGGAAAGAGTAGTCAATAACAAATCAGTAACTAAGACTAATATTCTTATCTATAGATTTTCCACCAGATATGTAAAACATGTGACTCTGAGATGCCAGTTGAGAAACAGTCTGGGGTCGGTTTACCGACCTAAGGATCATATCTTGTTTTCAAGATTATAAACTGTTCCCTCTGGACTTGTTCCAATATTCTCATGCCTTATAACATTCAGTTTATCAATAATTATAAATTTCTTTTGCAGCCCTTGCTGGGGCCTACTTTTCTGTTATTCTTCCTGTCTCCTACAGCAAAAGTTGAACTTAATTGACTATTACACTTGGAAATTGGGTTATCTTGCAAGACTTAAGTTACTCATTTCAATGGGGTATCTAAACTATAAGCTGAATGAATTCACCTCTTTATTTTATGTTTGTACCAATGCAGTTAAATATTGTCCAAGAATATTACAAACAAACAAACAAAGAAACACCATTTGAATCTTTAAATAGGTACTTCCCATTATGGTATAATTTTATTTAGTATTCATGTATGTACTAATTTATGTAACTTGTTCTCTCACTTTCTATATTGACTTCTTAACTATTCTTTTGCTTCCCCTCTGCACCCTAGATTTTTGGTTTCAAATGAGAAGGAATATGCAAAGCTCAATATTAGCACAAAGAAAGGGAAGGCAGATTTCTAGGAAGGGTATTTTCGTTAGCCTAGAGATCCAGATTAGAAGTCAGTCTGGAACTGTGGTAGACAGAATAATATATCCCCAGAGGTGTTCTTATCATAATCCAAAAACATGTGAATATCTTACTTTAATGATAAAAGACACTTTGCAGGTGTGTTAAGGATTTTTCAGTGGAGAAATTGTCTTGGATTATGTGGGTGGATCTAGTGTAACCACAAGGATTTTTACAGCAGGGAAGCAAGAACATCACAGAAGGAAATGTGATAATGGATGCAGTAGAAATGCTAGTCTCTCAGTTGTATCTGACTCTCTGTGATTCCTTGGACTGTAGCCCACCAGGCTCCTCTGTCCATGAGATTTCCCAGGCAAGAATAGTGGAGTGGGTAGCGGTAGCCATTCCCTTCTCCAGGGGATCTTCCCAACCCAGGGATTGAACCCAGGTCTCTTGTATTGCAGGCAGATTCTTTATCATCTGAGCCACCAGGGAAGCAGTGAGGAGAGCAAATAGGGGAGAGAGTAAATAGAGTGAAAGAGAAAGAGAGAAGAGAGAGTTGATTGGAAGATGCTATGTTGATAGCTTTGAAGATGGAGGAAGGGGCTATACACCAAGGAAAGCAGCTGGCCTCTAGAATCTGGAAAAGGCTAGTAAACAAGACTCTTCCCTAATACAATCTTGTAGACACCCTGAATTTAAATCTAATGACCTCCAGAATTATAAGAAAGTTGTAGTTGTATTAAGCCATTAGACTTGTGATAATTTTTTACAGGTGCAATAGAGAATTGTTATAGATACCAAGAGGGGCATCATATAGCCATGCTCCAATCACAGAAATTATTTACTTAGGGTGCTAAAGCTTGCTCAGTAGCTGTTCTACACTTGTCTTAATAGCATTGTCAGGACCCTCTGTGTTATTCCCACCTGTTCTTTTAGTTACTCTCTTAGAACTGAAAGTTCCCATGAAAATATCAGTTTGGCTGAGTCTAGTTTAAATTCCCACTTCCTAGTTGCCAGGGCACTTGGAGATGAATCTACCATGACCTTATACAGAAATCTTAGTGACAGCATGTCTTCCTTGATTATCAATATACTCCTTTCAGAAGAAGGCTGTTCTGACTCTAATCAGCCCAAAGAAATGAGCATCTCATTCAGCTTCTGAATGCACATCCCTCCCGTTCCTTTAAAGACATTAGTGATCTTCCTGATGCAAAGTACAGTTTTCAGCCTTCATCTTACTTCATTTTCTGCTGCATTCCATAATGTGGATCATTCTATTCTTGAGCCACACGTTCATATGTTTCCGTGAGTTCATGTTCTGCTACTGAGTTAACCAGTGAGTAGGCCATTGTTACTCCGCTGTTCCATCTCGTCTCATTTGATTCTTTATCTTCTAACCTATTTCTAAATGTTGAAATTTCCAGAGTTTATCCTAACTCTCCACATCTTTTTCAGTTGTCTCTTTTTAATGACTCAACAATTTCCATGGTTTTTAAATATCATATATATGGTAATGCTCCCTCAATTTTTGATTACATCTCTATTTTTAACCACTGAACACTCATTTCTAACTGCTTATCAATGTCTTTTTACACATCCCACAGACACCTCAAACTAACATATCTAGAGCTTCATTCTTCACTTTCATTTACAAACCTCTCTCAGCCCCATTACCCTCTAGCTTAGCAGCTGTTTCTTCAGATGTTTAAACCAAAACTGGGAAATTGTAGAGTTCTTTGTGTACGAACAACAGAATCAGACTCTGGCTAATACAAATGCCAAATTATTCCAAGTAAACTTAGACTTTCCGTATCAACCAAATAGTTAATTGATCCATACAGGAAACAAGAACTGTAGCAGTGGCCTCATAGCAGGAGCTTCAAACCTAGGAGGATCTTCTAGTCAATGAATAACATCCATTCCAGCCTTTACCACTCCCTCATGATGGAACCATCTGGAAAACTGTGCCTTGTGGATTATGCCTTTAGCTTTGCCTTTAANTTTTTTTTTGTTTTGTTTTTCTTTTTTTGGCTCTAGTATCAGAAACTGGTTTGATGGGTATTTAAGCAAATGCTCCTTATAGTGATATAAGGAAATATTTATAAAACTAAAATACTTCTCACTGTGAATAAACTCTCCAGCATTCTTGCCAGAAATAAAAATCTATGAATACTCTGACCACAGTTATTATGGCACAGCTATTTGTATACAAAAATACAGTATATGCTTCTATTCCACATCATTTCCTTTATAAATTTCATTCTATTTCCTTAATATAGTAGATATAATATTGTAGGAAAGTAACATAATATAAATTAATTACAATAAAGACAGGAAGGAAATGAAATTTCATTTTATTTATCTATATATCATGCAGGAATCTATTGGTCAGCTAATGTATGTGATGAGTAATGGCCTTTTTCCTTTCCATAGTATCTGCTGTTATATGGTTAAAAAAAAAAAAAGAAAAAAATTCTGAGCTGGAACTTTGTGTTGTTTAAATCTATAATCTCATAGCCTGGCTCAGTACCTGGTAGGCTTTCTATAATGGACTGATTGAGGGTTAAAATGTTGAGATTAATACATGACTTTTAATAACCATACCATAACTTCTAGGAGAATTTGAGATTCTAGATTTGGGTATTTTGATTTGAGTAATCTATCTAAATTTGAGTAATTTTGATTTCCCATCAAGCCCCTTTCCAATGAGTATATTAACCAGATGAATAAACATCTGAAAAATGTGAGAAATAAGTACATACTTATTTTACATATGAAAAATAAGTAAATAGCTAACATAATAATTTACTACCTAGCTAGCATTTGTTCTCCCTAGTTAGGGAATTACTAATATTTGACACAGGACCACACCTTCAAGAGTTGCAATGCTGTAGGGTTACCCCAAGGGACTGTGTCTTTGATGGCTATAACATCTAAAGGTTAGTTTCTTACTTTTGAAAATTAAAATGACATGTATCTCTTAGATACATTTCAGGCTATCACAGGCATCAAGGCAGCAGAGCCAGGAGGTCACAGAGTACAGGTGAACTTTCAACTAAAATGGTATTTTATTTCCTTGATAGAGAATTTTCCATAAAGTGATAGGCATACACAGTATCTCAAATCTTTCCCATTATTCCCCTGCTGAGAGCCTTTTACTTTACATTTCTCCTACTAACTTTTTCCCATGAAATTTTACTCTCATTAATATAGTGTGTGTATGTCCAAGTATATGTGTGCGTGCATTTGTGTGTATAGCATAGCTGTGTTTTATACATAAAAAAGTGATTTTTTTTAAATATCATAAGAACTACTTTGTTTTTTCCTTTGGGGAAAAAGCACCCCCACTTGAGAATAAATAGCTTGCACTGATATTCTGAAGTGTTGGCTTTTAGAAGTGCCAATATGTTCTAAGAATGATGGAAGGTACAGGATGTGGGCAGGAGCTTCTCTATAAATGTATATGTATTTGAATGTAAGCGTGTATGCATGTGAATATATGATTGCTCATGGAGTTTAGTGGTTCTTAGTGAAATTCTCTGTGAATGTGATGGGCAGGATTCTTTAAAAGCTTGAGTGCAGAGCGCTGCTCAGTGTTCTAAGAATAGTTTTATTATGCTTGTCTTAACTGGATCTTTGCAGCTATATTCTCTCTTGAGTAAATTTGTCATCAGAATTGAAGAATAACAACATCAGTTTGTAACTTGCTCCCTTTTGGAAACTCTAGGAAAGATGGGTGGAAAAAATGAAGATTAGCAGTTAAATTAAGAAATCACACCTTGGAAAGAACCAGCATTGAAAAATGACCATGTTTTTACAGAGAAGGTAATAGCAATCCTTATGAAAGATAACCAGAAGTATAGCATGCTTCTTTTCATCCTAATAATATAATTTAAAAAAATAATTAGGTAGAGGCTGAGATAGATAGTTAGATAGGTAGATAAATAGATATGCATCCTCCTGAGGACTGGATTCAGTGGGCAGAAGGAAGGGTAAAATGTGGGCAAGGCCCAGCATGAGTTGTCAGAGCTCAGGAAGGGAGTGAAGATGCTAATGGGGGTAGGGAGTCATTGATGACTATTAGAGATTAGTTCCATATTCTAGAGATTAATTCAGTAAGTAATTATATTGAGAATAATGAGAACTAACTTTATCATTGCCAGAGAAAGAAGATGCAAATAGGAAATGGAAGAACACTTGGATAAACCTTGCAATATTGGATTAGAATTAGAACTGCTGATACAAACATTTAAATATAAATATAGAAGTATATGTATGTGTTAATGCATGTATTCTCTAGCTCTGTCCAAAACTGATGTGTACCTACCAGTTTCTCAGTTGATTCCTAAATACCATTCCCAACAAAAATGAAGCAGGGCACCTTGGAGAAAAGACAGATAAAAAAATATGGAAATATGTCAGAAAGACACACAATTGATCTTGAAGATGTCCCTAGTGGGGGAAAAAAAAAAATTGTGTATCCAAGTAAGTAACCTACTGATTAAAAAGCAACTCATGAGTTGATACTGATGTAAATGAATGACTAGAAAGATATGCTTTTCAATAAAATGCAGCAGATAATGGTAGGAAATAATAATGGAATTAGAAAAGGACTGTTAGGTAACCATCATAATAATAGTTAATTCAATCAAGAAAAACCAAAGAAGATAAAAAATATTTAAGAAATAAGATTCTTACAGAGACTTAATTTACCTCTCATCAAAATGATAATTGCAGTGGAGAAAATGTCGTAATCTCACAAAGGAAAAAAAAAATGGCAGAGGTGGAGTTAATCAAGTGAACAGTGTTAACATCTCAAGAAATGAGAACATTGAAATCACACGGGACTTGGTGAGATGCAAGTCCAAATATTTGTGATCCCATGGACTGTAGCCCACCAGGCTCCTCTTCAATGGGATTCTCCAGGCAAAAATACTGGAGTTAGTTGCCATTTCCTTCTCCATGACATCTTTCCAACCCAGGGATTGAACCCACGTCTCTTATGTCTCCTGCATTGGACGGCGGGTTCTTTACCACTAGCACCACCTGGGAAATTGTGTGTCAAAAATGTATGANGGGATTCTCCAGGCAAAAATACTGGAGTTAGTTGCCATTTCCTTCTCCATGACATCTTTCCAACCCAGGGATTGAACCCACGTCTCTTATGTCTCCTGCATTGGACGGCGGGTTCTTTACCACTAGCACCACCTGGGAAATTGTGTGTCAAAAATGTATGATCTGAAACTATTAATAGTGAAAGTTCAGGTAAATCCTAATTGAGGTATATTCTAAAAATTATTTACATAAATGCAAATAACTCAAAATCATGAATGTCAAAGATTGAGTAAGAGTTTCAGATTGCAAAATCTTAAAGAGACATAACAAATGAGTACACAGCACATGAGCTTGGCTCAATTTTCTATAAACATTATTGCAGCTATAAGCAACAAAGATTCACTAGATCTATGGGTTAGATAGTAATAATGTAGCAAACTTTTTTTAATTTCATGGTTTATTGTCTAGACATAGAATAAGATCCTTGTTTGTACAACTTATACTCTAAAGTATTAGGTCAAAATAAGTCATTACATTAGCAACCTGCTTCAAATGTCTTGGGGAAGGAAAAAATCTATCTGTTTTAATTTTGTAGCTATTTTGCAGTTGAAAATTATTTCAAAATAAAAATTATCTTCCTTTTTCAAAATGTTATTTTTTACAAATATACTTTTACTAAGTACAAAATTATAGCAAATCCAAATTAGTAGCATAATTTTTTTTTTCTTGAAGAGAGTCTCTGGAGACATATTTAGCTCTATTTGTCACTAATTATATATGTCAGTTTGGCCATATCTTTTAAGCTTTATGGACCTCATACTTTCAATTAACTCTGTGCTAAAGCTTTGACAATTTTACTCCCTTTTCAGTCTTTTCTTAGTACCAAACTCATTGTGAATTATTCATAAACTGAAGAACACTTTTGAGTTAGCAAAACCATTCTTGTTGCTAATTAACTTGAAGTTTCTGTACTGATAATTGAATTTTACTCCATTTCTCTGTTCCCCTTCCTCTTCTTAGAGAATTTTCTAGAATTTTAGTGCTTCTGCAACTTAAATGTTGTTATTATCTTCCAATTTACCATTCTAACACAGTACAACTTTTTAACCACATCCTCCATCCAAATTAGACTTCTGCTCCTTTTTGACCTCCTAGTCTCTGTTAGACTTCACTGATACCATGTCTGCATATCTTAGAATCTTTGAGGATTACTAGTCTTGGATTGATCTTAATGCTTTACTCATTATGTTACTATACCCATTTTCTATACTCAGGAAAATCTGAAACACCAGCATTATTGCCATGCTCTTTAAAGACTATGATTTCTTTTGTTTTGAATTTTTTTAAATCTTTTTTTAAATTTTTTTTAAATTTTTACTTTATTTTACTTTACAATACTCTAATGGCTTTGTCATACATCGACATGAATCTAGTGGAGAATATGAATCCTCCTCCACCCCACTCCACAGGTATGCCTTAAACAAAGAGACAAATCTAGTTGAAACCAATGCTTTTTAGTTTTTTCTTTGTCATCATTAAAGTTTAGTACATGCAGTTGAGTTGTAGCAATTCATAAAACAATGTTTCCTATATTTCAATTTCTAGCAGGATGGTTTCAAAGGAAGAAAGGTGACGTATGACTAAAAATATATCTTGATCAATTTTTCTACAAGGAAGGCCCTACTAGTGAATATATATAATGAACTTGATAAATATTATGGAATCAACATGAATGGAATATCATACATGCCTTTTTTTTGGGGGGGGGGAGTCAAATAGGAAAATTAAAATGACTTACAAAATATTCTGCATTGTTTTGTGAAATGCCAAATCTTCTGATTCAGAATCTAGCTGTAGAAGGCTTTGTCAAGAAACTGGATAATAATTGTATTACCTTGTTCACTAGAAGGATACACTTTATGCCTTTCAGTTTATGTCAAGTGCTTTTCTTTCCTGTTTCAACTATTTATTGAACATATAATATTGAAATATTAATTCATTAATTTCCTGAATAATTATTAAATACTGGGCCAAGTCCTTTGCCAGGTGATGCATAAGTTTATAAAGACAAATAAAATAAGTACCTACATTCTCAGAACTCACAGTCTGTCAGAGAGGCAGATTCTTAAAATGATAGGACCACGAACAGTGTGAAAGAAGGCACTAATATTTTTCAGGGGCTGTGCATTTGATCCATTACATAAGTCATGAAATTTTATTCTCACAAGAACCTGTGAAACAGAACTATTTTATTTGTCCAAAAAATTATAAATATGATCCCTTACTATGTGGTAAAGGACAGAACTGGTATGGACCTAACAGAAACACAAGATATTAAGAAGAGGTGGCATGAATACACAGAAAAACTATACAAAAAAGATCTTCACAACCAAGATAATCACGATGGTGTGATCACTCACCTAGAGCCAGACATCCTGGAATGTGAAGTCAAGTGGGACTTAGAAAGCATCACTATGAACAAAGCCAGTGGAGGTGATGGAATTCCAGTTGAGCTCTTTCAAATCCTGAAAGATGATGCTATGAAAGTGCTGCACTCAATATGCCAGCAAATTTGGAAAACTCAGCAGTGGTCACAGGACTGGAAAAGATCAGTTTTCATTCCAATTCCAAAGAAAGGCAATGCCAAAGAATGCTCAAACTACTGCACAATTGCACTCATCTCTCACACTAGTAAAGTAGTGCTCAAAATTCTCCAAGCCAGGCTTCAGCAATACGTGAACTGTGAACTTTCAGATGTTCAAGCTGGTTTTAGAAAATGCAGAGAAACCAGATATCAAATTGCCAACATCCACTGGATCATGGAAAAAGCAAGAGAGTTCCAGAAAACATCTATTTCTGCTTTATTGACTATGCCAAAGCCATTGACTGTGTAGATCACAATAAATTGTGGACAATTCTGAAAGAGATGGGAATACCAGACCACCTGACCTGCCTCTTGAGAAACCTGTATGCAGGTCAGGAAGCAAAAGTTAGAACTGGACATGGAACAACAGACTGGTTCCAAATAGAAAAAGGAGTACGTCAAGGCTGTATATTGTCATCCTGCTTATTTAAATTATATGCAGAGTACATCATGAGAAATGCTGGGCTGAAAGAAGCACAAGCTGGAATAAAGACTGCCGGAAGAAATATCAATAACCTCAGATATGCAGAGGACACCACCCTTATATCAGAAAGTGAAGAGGAACAAAAAAGCCTCTTGATGAAAGTGAAAGAGGAGAGCGAAAAAGTTGGCTTAAAGCTCAACATTCAGAAAACGAAGATCATGCCATCTGGTCCCACCACTTCTTGGGAAATAGATGGGGAAACAGTGGAAACAGTGTCAGACTTTATATTTTGGGGGCTCCAAAATCACTGCAGATGGTGACTGCAGCCATGAAATTAAGACAGTTACTCTTGGGAAGAAAGTTATGACCAACCTAGATAGCATATTCAAAAGCAGAGACATTACTTTGCCAACAAAGGTCCGTCTAGTCAAGGCTATGGTTTTTCTTGTGGTCATCTATGGACGTGGGAGTTGGACTGTGAAGAAAGCAGAGCACCGAAGAATTGATACTTTTGAACTGTGGTGTTGGAAAAGACTCTCGAGAGTCCCTTGGACTGCAAGGAAATGCAACCAGTCCATTCTGAAGGAGATCAGCCCTGGGATTTCTTTGGAAGGAATGATGCTAAGCTGAAACTCCAGTACTTTGGCCGCCTCATGCGAAGAGTTGACTCATTGAAAAGACTTTGATGCTGGGAGGGATTGAGGGCAGGAGAAGTGAATGACAGAGGATGAGATCCCTGGATGACATCACTGACTCGAAGGACGTGAGTCTGAGTGAACTCCAGGAGTTGGAGATGGACAGGGAGGCCTGGCGTGCTGCGATTCACGGGGTCACAAAGAGTCAGACGCGACTGAGCGACTGAACTGAACTATGTGTTAGGTAATATTCTAGGCTCTAGTTATAAAGCTATTGGCAAAACAGACAGACGTACTTTTCTAGGGGAGATTACATCTCTTTTAGGAACAGAAACCAAAGTAAAATAAGCAAGCAGACTGTTTATTGGATATAATGATGATAAGAGCTATGGCCTTAAGATGACAATTTTGAGTTATGGGTGGATTACAGTTTTAGCAGGATTAAAGGGATTATCTTTTGTTATGTTATATTTAATAAATTGTTAGATCATTGTACCTAAATATAGAAACCAAGGTCCACAGCAGGCAATTAATTTGCCGAAGGTCACACAAAATCTAGAAGAGCCCAGAATTAAACTTAGACCGCCTGTTTCTTGTGATTTCCTGTTGCAGTCAGTATAGCTTATAACCTCCCAAGTGTCTATTCTTACCTCTACCCTAATTTTACATAAAGTTCATTTTTAAAGGCATCAAATTTTTCTCACCTTTAATATCCTTTCATCAGTTAGGTTGAAAAGGAGAGTAACTTAGTGAATTGACTTTCCTGTCAATTGAAAAATCTAGAGACCCTGGATAGCACCAGAGCAGGAGTTCATAAAGTACTTCAGTCAGTTAAGTGACTGATATGAAGATGACTTTAGGAAGTCCAGGTGTAGCATTGCGCTTCTCACATCTTGTGACTGGATGCCTTTCCTAGGTACCACGGAACACATTGTAAAACGTTTCAACCTTTCTACATCCCTTTAAATCCAAACATATCTGGAGTAAGCCCAGCAAATTTGGCAGTCAGCCAGCAAGTTAGACAGCAATTCCCATTTGAGAGTCAGCCTAGTGGAGTGTGAATAAAGGAGGTTCACCATTACTCATATTTATCTGGTAACCTGCATCACCTTTATTTCCACTTCTTCAACCCTCTTGTTGTGTCTTTATAAATAGGACAGTGATTTCAAGTACCTCAGAATTTATCTAGCATCTCTTACTCAACCCTAGAGGATTAGCATTCTACTCACACCAAAGCTCGTTACAGGATCACCCCTTAAGCCCCTCAGAGACCTCCTAGCTAATAATTACTACTATTTTCTTTATGTCACTGAAGGATTTGTCCTTTCTTTGGGGTTATCTGTCTATCCAGATTGAATAAGATCTGTTGGCCCAGTATTACTGCCGTGAAGTTTTCAAGGACCCCACAGTGCCACATTGTCTTGAGTTAGTTAATCCTTTAAAACCTTTTTGGAAACCATTTGAAACACTGTTATGTGAAATGCCATGTAAAAAGAAAGTGCACATTGTCATGTTTTCAGAAGCATCGAGTTCAACCACCCTTGGTATTTCAAGTCAGGAATACTCTAAATGAGGTTATGATGGAAGAGAAAATCCTACTGTTACATTCCATCTCTTTTCCCCCTCTAGTAGACTTTACACTTTCAGGAGTTTATTACACAACTGTGTTTTCTGGTATAACTGCTGAACTTTCTCTAGAGAAGTTTGTTGCATTTATGTTATATGTATTCTCACATCTTTCTAATATTAATAAACTACTACAAATACATTTTAAGTCAAGCTTTATAAACCATTTTATTAGCTTAGAAATACAATTTTATAATGTAACAGATTACACAGCGATATTAGCTTGTCATTTTAGATGAGAGGCAATTAAAATTACCTCAACTTTTAGAGTTTTAGTCAGCTTTACTACCTGCTATGTCAAACCTCTAAAATTTCTAAATTTCCATAATGATTATGGTTCAATGACTACTTTAATGTCCCATGTTATGTTTTGAATCCCATAGCATTTTCATGAGGAGGTGATTGGCCACAGATCTGTACTCTGAATTCATTTAAAAACTTACTCTTGATGTCTTTATTTACTTGCTTAGCCACAACTTTATGAGTCCAAGGCAAGCTCCTACAACTGGTGCCAGAATCAAAGAGCACTTTAAGCTTCCAAAAATCTGTGTGTGTGTGTGTGTGTCCCTTATCACTATAATTTTGAACTCTCTCCACATTTTATAATTTTAGAATGTCAAAGCTAGAAGTTTCCTAAACGGGTTATTTAATACAGTTATCTGACTTAACAGAGAAGTAAATTGCTCAATGTTACACAGATAAAACATAATGGATATTGGACTATAAATTAAGCAGGATTCAAAGATGGTTCCCAAGATTCTTACCTCCTGGTATACATGTCTTGTAATTTTCTACCTTTTAGTGGTGATGAGTTAAGTAGTAAATTATCACTTCCTTGATAAGGTTACAATATGTGGCAAAGGTGAACAGATTTTTGGAGATATAATTCAGGTCCCTAAAAAGTTCATTTTAAATTAATCAAATAGCAGATGAACCTTACTGGGGATGACTGAATAAGATGAATGCTTTAAAAGAAAATCTAAAGGTCAGAGGTAAAATAAGAGAGATTAGAAACAACATAAATTCTCCTATTAGTATTGAAGAAGCGAACAACCAAATTCCAAAGATGACCTATGGAAGCTGAGTAGCCCCCAGATGATAGATAGCAGTTAAGCAGGTTAATTCAGTAAGGCAAGAGACTGAATTCTGCCAACAACCAGGTAGTTTGGAAGAGAATCCTGAGTCTCAGGTGGGATTGAAACCAGACTGACACTTCTACTTCAGTTTGGTGAAACTCTGGGTGAGGAGACAGGTGATCTATCCCAGAACTCCTACCTCAAGAAAAGTTGTGAGATAATGCATCTGCATGATTTTTAGCAACTAAATTTTTGTTATTTATTACACAGCAATAGGAAAATGATACAAAGCATAACTCAGAATTTTTTTCTTAATTCTAAAAATCAGTGATGTTTCCTGAATATTACTCAATATCACATGTGTAATAAAGTTAGTGTTGCTCAGTCATGTCTGACTCTTTGTGACCCCATGGACTGTAGCCCACCAGGCTCCCCTGTCCTTGGAATTCTCCAGGCAAGAATGTTGGGGTGGGTTCCCATTCTCTTCTCCAGGGGATTTTCCCAACCCAGAGATCAAACCTGGATATCCTGCATTGCAGGCAGATTCTTTACCATCTAAGCCACCAGGAAAGCCCTCTGTGATAAAGTTAAGGACCACATTATCAAGTCTATATATTACTTATTTTGGTAGAAAGAATATTATCTTCATGTCTCTGGACACTTATGTCATATGTCCATATTGTGATAGAATAAAATCTGTCAACATCTGTGGATCCATATATATCCATATTTGTAAATTTATTACTAAAAAACAACAAAAAAATGACAATATCTATATTTTCTTTGTTATTTTTCTAGTACCAGATTACAAAAGTACTAAATGCAGTGAAGTCTAAAGAATATTTGGTTTCCATTCAAGAGATTAATTTGATTTCCAGGGGTAAATATAAAAAGAAAGGAAAGTATGACAGTGTTAATAAATTGATAAATTGAACTCAGAAAAGGAAGTTTTCCTTATTACTCTCAATGTGAAAACCTGTTTCATGTTTCAAACCATACATATTTGTACTGTTTTTCCAAATTTGCCAGATATACCTTTAGGGAAATCAGTTCAGTTGGTTTTGATTCTCCTGAATTCCCTGTGTGTCTTAGAAAAAATATCCCTTTCTATTTTCTGTCATACAGATAAGCTTCAGCACAGATATAAAACTGGAACTATTTGTTACATCTCTAAACTGTTTCTTTGAAAACATAAGGAGGCTTAGACACTACCCTAATTGATTGAAATATGAGAAAAAGGCTACTTTACACAATATCTGTACTTAGGTAAAATTCAACAAGTGATCACATTCATTACTACCAGAGTTTGCATTCATGTAGGAAGATAAACTTGAAAGTGGGAGATTTAATCACAAATTGTAGTCTCTATTGGTGAAATCTTCATTTTAAATCCAAGGAAATGGTGTGAAAAAGCACTAATCTAATATAAATTGTACTTCCTTTTTTTACTTTCCTATTGATGGCCATATAATCTCTGCCTATGTTTAGAAAATTATTTGGTGTATTTTCAAAACTCAGGATATTATATACTTGTCTGAAACAAAGAAGAATAAAAACAATTCTACTGGTCTTTTTGTTCAAAAATATTAATTCCCTTTTTAATTTTCCTTTGAATCCTTATATATTTATATGTAATATAAATATTAAAAAAGAAAACTTTTAATGTTATAAGTGCATCTCTTCTAGACAACAGTCAAATGGAGAAAATTATACATTATATAAAATTAGATATACCAGTTTATTATTTATTTGCTGTTGGTACATTTTTTTATCTTTCTATTTTTTCCTATCTTCTTTAGGACTATTTCAATATATTTTAAAATTTATGACCATTAGCTATACATTTTTTGTAACTTAAAAAAAATTTATTTAGTTTAGTTGCTAATTACTTTACAATATTGTAGTGGCTTTTGCCTTACATTGACATGAATCAGCCATAGGTGTACATGTGTCCTCTATCCTGAAGCCCCATCCTACCTCCCTCCCCATCCCATCCCTCAGAGTCATCCCAGTGCACCGGCCCTGAACACCCTGTCTCATGCATTGAACCTGGACTGACGATCTATTTCATATATGGTAATATACATGTTTAAATGTTATTTTCTCAAATCATCCCACTCTCGCCTTATCCCACAGAGTCCAAAAGTCTCTTCTTTACATCTATGTCTCTTTTGCTGCCTCACATATAGGGTCATTGTTATCATCTTTCTAAATTCCATAATAGGTGTTAGTACACTGTTTTTCTTTCTGACTTACTTTTCTCTGTATAATAGGCTCCAGTTTCACCCACCTCCTTAGGACTGACTCAAATGCATTCTTTTTAATATCTGAGTAATATTCCATTGTGTATATGTACCACAGCTTTCTTATCCATTCGTATATGTCGATGGACATTTAGGTTGCTTCCATGTCCTGGCTATTGTAAACAGTGCTGCAATGAATACTGGGGTACACATGTGTCTTTCAATTCTGGTTTCCTTGGTGTATATGACCAGTGGTGGGATTGCTGGGTCATATGGGAGTTCTGTTTCCAGTTTTTTAAGGAATCTCCACACTGTTCTCAATATTGGCTGTACCAGGTTGTATTTCCACCAACAGTGTAAGAGGGTTCCCTTTTCTCTGTACCCTTTCCAGCATTTATTGTTTATAGACTTTTTGATAGCAGCCATTCTGACTTTTTGATAGCAGCCACAATGGTACCTCATTGTGGTTTTAATTTACATTTCTCTGATAATGAGTGATGTTGAGCATCATTTCATGTGTTTGTTAGTCACCTGTATGTCTGTTTTGGAGAAATGTCTGTTTAGTTCTTTGGCCCATTTTTTTATTGGGTCAGTTATTTTTCTGGAATTGAGCTGCAGGAGTTGCTTATATATTTTTGAGATTAGTTGTTTGTCAGTTGCTTCATTTGCTATTATTTCTTCCCATTCTGAAGGCTGTCTTTTCACCTTGCTTATAGTTGTCTTTGTTGTGGAAAAGCTTTTAAGTTTAATTAGGTCCCATTTGTTTATATTTGCTTTTATTTCCATTACTCTGGGAGGTGGATCATAGGGGATCCTGCTGTGATTTATGTCAGAGAGTGTTTTGTCTATGTTTTCCTCTAGGAGTTTTATAGCTTCTGGTCTTATACTTAGATCTTTAATCCATTTTGAATTTATGTTTGTATGTGGTGTTAGAAAGTGTTTTAGTATCATTCTTTTACAATTGGCTGACCATTTTCCCCAGCACTACTTGTTAAAGAGATTGTCTTTTCTCCATTGTATATTCTTGTCTCCTTTGTCAAAGATAAGGTAACCATAGGTATGTAGATTTATCTCTGGGCTTTCTATTTTGTTCCATGGATCTATATTTCTGTCTTTGTGCCAGTACCATACTGTCTTAATGACTGTAGTTTTCTGCATATCAGTCTTTTGTTTCTTTAGATAGATTTATTCCTAAGTACTTTATTCTTTTTGTTTCAATGGTGAATGGAATTGTATTCTTTTTGTTGCAATGGTGAGTGGAATTGTTTCCTTAATTTCTCTTTCTGTTTTCTCATTGTTAGTGTATAGGAATGCAAGAGATTTCTGCGTGTTAATTTTACACTCTGAAACTTTACTATATTCATTGATTAGCTCTAGTAATTTTCTGGTGGTGTCTTTAGGGTTTTCTATGTAGAGGATCATGTCATATGCAAAAAGTGAGAGTTTTACTTCTTCTTTTCCAATCTGGATTCCTTCTATTTCTTTTTCTTCTCTGATTGCTGTGGCTAAAACTTCCAAAACTATGTTGAATAGTAGTGGTGAGAGGAGGCACCCTTATCTTGTTCCTGACTTTAGGGAAAATGCTTTCAATTTTTCACTATTGGGGATAATGTTTGCTGTGGGTTTAACATACATGGCTTTTATTATGTTGAGGCATGTTCCTTCTATGCCTGCATTCTGGAGGGTTTTTTTTTTTTNTACTCTGCATATAAGTTATTACTCAGCCATTAAAAAAATACATTTGAATCAGTTCTAATGAGGTGGATGAAACTGGAGCTGATTATAGAGAGTTAAGTAAGCCAGAATGAAAAACACCAATGCAGTTTACTAACACATATATATGGAATTTAGATAAATGGTTATGATAACCCTGTATGTGAGACAGCAAAAGAGACACAGATGTATAGAACAGACTTTTGGACTCTGTGCAAGAGGGAGAGGGTGGGATGATTTGGGAGAATGACATTGAAACGTATACTATCACGTAAGAAAAGAATTGCCATCTTGGTTCGATACAGGATACAGGATGCTTGGGGCTGGTGCACTGGGATGACCCAGAGAGATGATATGGGGAGGATGGTGGGAGGGGGGTTCAGGATTAGGAACTCATGTACATCCGTCGTGGATTCATGTCAATGTATGGCAAAACCAATACAGTATTGTAAAGTAAAAAAAGGAATAACTTACTGAAAAGTTCTCATGCACCAAGTTTAAGTGCAGTATACTCTAGTATAAACATATTGCATGTATTCATTAAACAGAAGTACTTACTATTTTCATAAAAGCTAGCACGGTATGCCAGCAGAATAAAGTCTTTACTATGTCTTATGTGAAGAGTAATTAGAATAAATATCAGAGCAATAGATGATAGCCTGTCACTAGAGTTATTTGGATAACATTTTCAAGGAAATTTGCACATACAAGTATTTATATTTCTGAAAGCAAATTTATCTCAGAGAAAATTGTAATCTTCTGGACCACTTTTGCTTTCTTGTTTATATTTCTACTTTCTCTGATGGTTTCTTTCTTCAAACTAACTCTTCTTAGTTTGAGTTAGGGCCAGGTTATCATGGTCTTTCATGCCTATAGGCATCTCACTAGAATTTTAGAAGTCCAGTTCAGTTGCTCAGCTGTGTCCAACTCTTTGCAACCCCATGAACTGTAGCACTTTACATTCTTCCATAAAAAGAACATTTCCTCTTGGACTCTAGAGGAAGTCTGTTTCTTTTACTTCAGTATAGTTCTCTGCTTCTGAGGGTGATTTACAAGGTATACTAAAATGAATAAATTGTGTATATAAAGAGATTGTATTTATCTTATGTGGTATGTGTGTTTATATATATATTTCCATGGTGGGATGTTGTTTTATATATAGGAAATGTTACAATGATTAAATTTAATTATTAAATTTAATTATATAAATAATGAAATTATATGAAGGAGAGTCATATCTTATATATGATAGTACATTTTAGGAACATTAATATTTTCTCTGACTTATAGCCAAAGGTAATTGTTGTCATGACAATTAAGGCCAGTTAATTCACTCTCTCTCTCTTATTTTAAACATAACCTGAATGTTGCTTTTTGGCTTTTCTTCTGTGGTGTACAGAAATTATAATGCTTTCCTAATTTAATATCTAAATTGTATTCTTTAAAGTTTCTCAGTTTAGAAAGGACTGTCTTATGTATTTCCTCACAGTTTATTCTTATATTAGGTTTTATTAGTCACATTTATTTATCCTAGTATATTCATGGTGTTGTGCAACTATCATTATAATCTAAGTTTAGAACATTTTCATCACCCTAGTAAGCAACCCTGTACCCATTAGCAGTCATTCTTCTTTCTTGTACCAATAGGCTTTAGACACCAGTCATCTACTCTTGGTCTCTTTAAATTTGCCTATTATGCTTATTCCATTTACATGGAAAAATACAATGTGTGGTCTTTTGTGATTACTTTACTTAGCATAATGTTTTTGAAGATCATCTGTATTATAACATTTATTAGTACTTTGCTCTTTATTATGGAGAAGGCGATGGCACCACACTCCAGTACTCTTGCCTGGCAAATCCCATGGACGGAGGAGCCTGGTGGGCTACAGTCCATGGGGTTGCTGAGAGTTGGACATGACTGAGCGTTCCCTTTCACTTTTCACTTTCATGCATTAGAGAAGGAAATGGAAACCCACTCCAGTGTTCTTGCCTGGAGAATCCCAGGGACGGGGGAGCCTGGTGGGCTACTGTCTATGGGGTCACCCAGAGTCGGACACGACTGAAGTGACTTAGCAGCAGCAGCAGCTCTTTATTATTGCTCAGTGATATTATATCAGTATGTGCTTGTGCTTAGTCACTCAGTTGTGTCTGACTCTGCCACCTCATGGACTGTAGCCCGCCAGGCTCCTCTATCCATGGGATTCTCCAGTCAAGAATACTGGAGTGAGTTACCATTTCACTTCCTCACCCATGGATCAACCTGTGTCTCCTGCATTGGTGGGGGGATTCTTTACCTCAGAACCACTTGGGAAGCCTTGGGGCTCATCCTAAATATGGATGATGCCATGCCCTTCCCCAGGGGATCTTCTCAACCCCAGGATCAAACCCAGATCTCCCACATTGCAGGCAGATTCTTTATTGTCTGAGCCACCAGGGAAGCCCATTATACCAGTATGCCATATTTCAAATACCCTCTTATTAGTTGAGGGACACTTTGACTCTTTATACTCTTTGGTCATTATTATCCATGTAGAGGTTTCTGTGTGTGTGTGTGTGTGTGTGTGTGTGTGTTTGTGTTTATTTCTCTTGGATGTGTAGCTAGAAGTAGAATTTCTGGTTTAATAGAAACTTTGTACCTCATATTTGAAGAACTCAGCTTCACCATGTTGTATTCTGAGCAACAGTTATGTGTGTGGGTTCCAATTCTCCACATCTGCACCAAAAATGTCTTTGATTTTATTTTATCCATTCTATAGGATATAAAATGATATGTCATTGTGACTAAATGTTCAGAATTATATTTTGTGCATATTAGCATTTGCACTTCCAGTTTAGAGAAACAAATTCATAATCTTTCATTGTTTTAAAATTGGGTGATTTTTCTTTTTATTAGCTATAAGCTGACAATGTTGAAAGAAGTGTTGAGAGTTGCACGTATGCGTTCTGTTCCTAATCTTAGAAGGAATTTTCTCCATGTCTTTACCCTATTCAGAGTTGTTGAACATCTTGAACATGTAGATTAATGCTTTTCAGCAAATTTGATAAATTATCGCCATTATTTCTCTTTTGTGTGGTCACTTTTTCCTTTTTGTCTGGTAGTCACATTATATGCAAATTCATGGCTAAAATTGTCTCATATTTCTGAGTCTCTTTTAATTTTCTTTATTTTCTTTCTCTTTTCTTTGGACTATATAATCTTTATTGATCTATCCTATAGTTTAGCGATTCTTTCTCTGCCACAACAGACCTGTTCTTTAGCTCCCTTATTGAATTTTACTAATTAATTCATTAATTAATTCATTTCATGAATTAATTAATGTAACTAATTTCACATTTAAAATTTTTTCTCTTTTAAAATTATTTGTTTTTTTTTAAGAATTATAATTATTTATTTTTTATTGTATCCTATGTATATGTCATCATGCCTTCCTTTAAATCTTTGGAGAGCTAAAGGTCTTCTTTAGTTCTCTGAACATATTTATAATGACTGCTTTGAAGTCTTTGTCTAGCTCCTTTCCGAAGCAGTTTCTACCACTGTCTCTTTTTTCTCATATACAGATCACTCTTTAATGTTTCTTTGTATGTTTTATATGCTTTTGTTAAAGAAAATACCTATTTTAGATAATATGTTGAAGTAAACTGGAGTTAATGATATCTTCCTCATCTCTCCATAGGTATTAGTGCTGCTGTTGTTATTTGCTTGGTCATTTATTTATTTGTTCAGTGGTTTGATTGAAGCTAATTCTGTGAAGTCAAGTTCTTACAGTGTGCAGTGTCAAATATTCAGATTTTTTTTTCTCATAAATGTTATTTTTCAGCCTGGCTACATAGCACACATTGCATTGCATGTGTATGTAGTCATGTCTGATTCCTTGTGACCCCATGGACTGTAGCCCACAAGGCTCCTCTCTCCCGGGGATATTTCAGGCAAGAATCCTAGAGTGGGTTGCCTTTTCCTACTGCAGGGGATCTTCCCCACCCAGGGATGAAACCCGTGAGTCTTGCCTCTTCTGCATTAGTAGGTGTAGTCTTTACCACCATGCCACCTGGGAAGTCCATAGCAATTGTTCCTGGGTTAAAAAAAAAAAATTGGCCACTTAGGGGTCAGAGTCTTCTCACATGGCTCAGATGGTAAAGTATCTGCCTGCAGTGCAAGGGACCAGGTTCAATCCCTGAGTCGGGAAGATTCCCTTGGAGAAGAGAATGGCTACCCACTCCAGTATTTTGGCCTGGACAATCCCATGGACAGAGGAGCCTGGCAAGCTGTAGCCCATGGAGTTGCAAAGAGTTTGGCAAATTGAGTGACTAATGGTAGTGATCAAGCTTGTACTTAAATAGTCTTTGCCAGTTTGTTTTTTAGTTTTTGCTATTCTGTTTGTGTGTGTATGTCTGTCTTGCAGGCTACTACTTCAGTTCAAGGAATTTGTTTTTGACCCCTGCTACATTCAGCCATGTACTAATCATTTGGATTTTTCCTCTTCAATTACTCAGAGAGACTTCATCCTTTGGCACATTCATGATCTTCCTATCTTCCAGGGACCTATGTGATTTTATTTTCAAGTCACTTCTTGGAGTTTCTTTTGGGTCAGAGTGGATTATTTAGCCAGTGTTTGATCAAAGGTTGTCCTTAGGGCCCTTGACGGTTCCTCCATTTGTCAGCTGATCTTTGAATGGCTTTGGGAATGTTTCCAAGTCTGCTCTACATCTGTTAATTTTAGCTTAATCACTTGATAATAGGATAGGCACAATTCATTTAATGCATGTAAATTAAACACAGTAAAGTGTTTCAACAGCTACTATAAATACAGGAGATACAGCAATTACAAGAAAGACAACTATCTTGCCCCTGCAGATCTTGCATTTTAGTGGAAGAAAAAGCCAACAGAGTTGATGTGAAGGATGAATTTTTAAATTAATTTACTAATAATAGGAAATCTGTTGAAAAATTATCTTGAAATCAAACTTTCTTAAGGAAAGAACTAATTCTCTTCATTTCTTCAGTTTCTATTAAAATGTCAAAACCAGTCTGTCTCAAAGGATATTAAAAGAAAATATCAAAGAGAAGACATTTGTTCTTTCCTTGTAATGCAGCATGTTTCTTAGTCCATGATGCTGTTTCACACAATATTCAAGTGACTTATTGTTGTTGTTTATTTGATTTTAACAAGATTGATTTGGTATTACGTTACACATTGGGCATTACTATTGGCTTATTTACATATTAGGTCAAGGCTTTATTCTTATGCTTCCTAAGAGTAGAGAAAAAGGCAGCAGGTGTATGTTCATGAAAACAAAGGCTGGTAGAAGCATAGAAAAAGTAGCTAAGCAACCTTAAGTTCTTGTTACAGAGATCTACACAGCTATGGAGTGATCCACCCGGCAAATTCAATACAAAAACATGAAGGGTCTAGGATTAGACTCCCCTAAAATCCTGCTAAGTCTAGGTCAACAGTTGCTGGAAAAATGCTCTCATCTTGGACCCCAATCTTGCCTTTATCATCCATCTCCTAAATTTTACATCTATTACAAATGCAATACTTACATTTTCATGCTCTTCATGTGTATTTCTCTGTATGGAAGAAATAAAATGAGATCCAGGGAAATTTGAGGCAATATCTGATGTTCTTGGCTATTTAGGTTTTGTAAGACCAGGCAGTTGTCCACACTTCCATTCATCACATCCTCAGAAGATTCAAAAGTAAATGAACCCTTCCTTGCTTTTTAATTATGTTGGTTGCTCATAAGGACTTATAGTCAGATGAAGATAGATGTGATCCCAATAGGCATGCTTAATGTGTTCCAAGTGATTACTTAAATTCATAGGCATTCCTTAGGGCTTCTATAACAAATTATCACATATTTAGCAGTTTAAAACAATCCACATAAATTCTTAGTTCTTTCACAGTTCTGGAGTCCAGAAATTCAAAATCAAGTTGTCTGGCAGATTTGGTTCTTCTTGGAGTCCCTAGAGGAAAATCTGTTCTATGCTTCTCTCCTTGTTGCTGGTGGTGGTGGCTAACAATCCTCATACTCATGACTTGTAGCATAACAGCTTCAATCTCTGCCTGTGTCTCTTTGTGTCAGATCTTTCTCACTTTTATCTATAAGAGGTGATAAAACTAGGTCAATAGAATTAGGGCTCATCTTTGTTGTTGTATAGTTGCTAAGTTGTATCCAACTCTTGCATGGACTGTAGTCCATCAGGTGCCTCTGTCTATGGGATTTCCCAGGCAAGAATACTGAAGTCGGTTACCATTTTCTTCACCAGGGGATCTTCCTGACTCAGGGATTGAACTTGTGTTTCCTGCATTGGTGGGCAGAGTCTTCACCTCTGAACCACTTGGGAAGCCCCAGGGCTCATCCTAAATCTAGCATGTAATCTCAATATCTTTAATTTATATGTATCTGCAAAGATTCTTTTTCCAAATAAGTTTTATTCATAGATGTATGAGGTTAGTATTTGGACATATCATTTGGGGAGGTCACAATTAATACACAGTGGGTGTATTCTAATTTTCTTTTTGTATTATTAATGGAAAATCTGGATTTGAAGAAGGGACCAAGTTAGGATTTGAGGATGTGACCTACCAAATGGATGTGAATGAGAAATACTAATGATTTTTCTTGATGGTACATGAAATAAATCCCTGGATTCCAGCTATCCAGAAAAGACTCATAGGAACAACCTGGGTATTCCTTACACTGATTCCTTTTGACCTACTTGTTAGTTCTTTCTTTCCTTCCTCCCTCCTTCTTTCTTTCTCTTTCTCAGTTTCTTCTCTCTCTTCTCTCTTTTGTTCATTTCCATTACCTTGCTTCTCTTTTATTGCTGGTTTTTAATGTTACATATGGCTTTATATAAATAAGTCACATTTTGTGATACATTCTAAGTGTCCTGTGTTATATATAATGGGGCCATTCATGAATTCCTCCATTCTCCATCCATTAAATTCTTATATAGTTTGATATATATTCTTTCTTGTCTTAGATATTTTATTTTCTCCCATTATTTTTAAGGCTTAAAATATGAATGTCTTTCTTTTCTGTTTCATCTGCTGCTGCTGCTGCTAAGTCGCTTGAGTCATGTCCGACGCTGTGCGACTCCATAGACGGCAGCCCACCGGGCTCCCCCGTCCCTGGGATTCTCCAGGTAAGAACACTGGAATGGGTTGCCATTTCCTTCTCCGATGTTTGGAAGTGAAAAGTGAAAGTGAAGTCACTCAGTTGTGTCACTCAGTTAGCGACCCAGTGGACTGCAACCCACCAGGCTTCTCCCTCTATGGGATTTTTCAGGCAAGAGTACAGGAGTGGGGTACCATTGCCTTCTCCGTCTGTTTCATCACCTTCATCTATTCATTCTTTTCTTAAGCATGCCCTAACTTCTCCCATCTTAATAATAAAATTAAATTATCTGGACTATATAGTTTTTCTCCATATTTCTATTTCCCTTCACAACTAATTTGTTTTAAAGAGCTTACACCTTATTTTTTTTAATTCCTGTGCCTCTTAATCATTCACTATTTCATTACAGTCTGTATTACTGTTCCCTCTGCTTGGTAAAGCTGCAAATACTAAAGCTACTACTGATATATTGCTTAATCCAATATGTGTTTTCTAGTCTTCATCTCACTGTACTTCCTGAAACAAAGGATTTCAGTCGATATTCTTTTTAAGCACTGTCCTTCCTCAGCTTCAACTGCATTATAATCGTCATAATGTTATTTTCTTCTTTTTCTCCCTTATTTGCTTTTATTGTCTTCTCTTCTGTTTAACTTATGATATGTTGGGGTTCATCTCAGCTAGAAAACAGTAATCTATATTATTCACCTTCTGTTCTCTGTTGGTAATGTTTTAAACTCCTCTGGCTTCCATGTCAGTTATACATTGACAAGTATCACATCTGTGGTTCCCAACCAGTATTTCCTTCTACACTGTAAATGTGTATCAAACTACCACCTTACAGTCTCTACTGGAACACTGAATTCATATTTCCCACATCTTTCTTTTTTTTCTTCTCCAGTTTTTCTTAACTGCAGTAAAAGTACCTCCATGAACCCAGTTATTTGTGCCAGAAACATGGAAGTCATAATTGATATCTTCCTTTCACTTCTGACATTCAATTCATTGTCAAGTCTCATCATTATGTACTCTGAAATAAATTGTTGTTCTTCGGTTGCTCATTCATTACTGACTCTGTGTCCCCATGGACTGCAGCATGCTAGCTTCCTGTCCTTCATCATCTCCTAGGGCTTGCTTAAACTCAGGTACATTGAGTCAGTGATGCCATCCAACCATCTCGTCCTATTTCGTCCTTTTCTGCTCCTGCCTTCAATCTTCCCAAGCATCAGGGTCTTTTCTTATGAGTTGGCTCCAAATAGCCAAAGTATTGGAGCTTCAGCTTCAGCATCAGACCTTCCAGTGAATAGTCAGAATTGATTAACTTTAGGATAGAATGGTTTGATCTCCTTGCAGTCCAAGGGACTCTCAAGAGTGTTCTGCAACACCACAGTTCAAAAGCATCAATTCTTCAGTACTCAGCTTTCTTTACAGTCCAAATCTCATATCCATACATGACTACTGGAAAAACCATATCTTTGACTAGATGGACCTTTGTTGGTTAAGTAATGTCTCTGCTTTTTAATATGCTGTCTAGGTTGATCATAGCTTTTCTTCCAAGGAGCAAGTGTCTTTTAATTTCATGGTACAGTCACCACCTGCAGTAATTTTGGAGCCCCCCCCACCCCATTTAAACTCCATTTTTCCTTTGTTTCCATTGTTTCCCCATTTATTTGCCATGAAGTGATGAGACTGGATGCCATGATCTTAGCTTTTTGATGTTGTTTTAAGCTAGCTTTTTCACTCTCCTCTTTCGCTTTCATCAAGTGACTCTTCAGTTCCTCTTTACTTTCTGCCATAAGGGTGGTGTCATCTGCATATCTGAGGTTATTGATATTTCTCCCTGCAATCTTGATTCCAGCTTGTGCTTCATCCAGCCTGGAATTTTGCATGATGTACTCTGCATATAAGTTAAATAAGCAGGGTGACAGTGTGCAGCCTTGAAGTACTCCTTTCCCAATTTGGAACCAGTCCATTGTTCCATGTCCAGTTCTAACTGTTGCTTCTTGACCTGCATACAAGTTTCTCAGGAGGAAGGTAATGTGATCTGGTATTCATTCCCATCTCTTTAAAAATGTTCCAGTTTGTTGTGATCTGTTGAGTCAAAGGCTTTTGTTTAGTCAATGAAGCAGAAGTACTTGTTTTTCTGGAATTATCTTGCTTTTTCTATGATCCAACAGATGTTGGCAATTTGATCTCTGGTACCTCTGTCTTTGCTCAATCCAGCTTAAATATCTGAGATTGGAGAATTTGGAGCATTAGTATGTGAGATGAGTACAATTGTGTAGTAGTTTGAACATCTACTGGCATTGCCTTTCTTTGGGACTGGAATGAAAACTGACCTTTTCCAGTTCTGTGGCCACTGCTGAGTTTTCCAAATTTTCTAGCATATTGAGAGCAGTACTTTGACAGCATCATCTTTTAGAAGTTGAAGTAGCTAGTTGGAATTTTATCACCTCCACAAGCTTTTTTTGTAGTAATGTTTCCTAAGGTCCACTTGACCTCACACTCCAGGATATCTGACTCTAGTTGAGTGATCACACCATTGTGGTTATCTTGGTCATGAAGATCTTTTTTGTATAGTTCTTCGGTGTATCCTTACTACCTCTTCTTAATATCTTCTGCTTCTGTTAGGTCCAAACCATTTCTGTCCTTTATCGAGCCCATCTTTGCATGAAATGTTCCCTTGGTATCTCTAATTTTCTTGAAGAGATCTCTAGTCTTTCCCATTTTATTGCTTTCCTCTATTTTTTGCATTGATTGGTTGGGAAGGCTTTCTTATTTCTCCTTGCTATTCTTTGGAACTCTGCGTTCAGATGCTTATATCTTTCATTTTCTCATTTACCTTTCACTTTTCTTCCTTTCTGAGCTATTTGTAAGGTCTCCTCAGACAACCATCTTGCCTTTTTGCATTTCCTTTTCTTGGGGATGATCTTGATCACTGCCTCTGTACAATGTCACTAACCTCTGTCCATAGTTTTTCAGACACTCTATCAAATCTAATCCCTTGAATTTATTTGTCGCTTCCACAGTATCATCGTAAGGGATTTGATTTAGGTCATACCTAAATGACCTAGTGGTTTTCCTCACTTTCTTCGATATAAGTCTGAATTTGGCAATAAGGAATTCATGATCTGAGCTACAGTCAGCTCCCAGTCTTGTTTTTGCTGACTGTGTAGAGCTTCTCCATCTTTGGCTGCAAAGAATATAATTAATATGCTTTAGATATTGACCATCTGGTGATGTTCATGTGTAGAGTTGTGTCTTGTGTTGTTGGAAGAGGGTGTTTGCTATAACCAGTGCATTCTCTTAGCGAAACTCTGTTAGCCTTTGCCCTGCTTCAATTTGTACTCGGAGGCTAAACTTGATTGTTAGTCCAGGTAAAATTTGACTTCCTACGTTTGCATTTAAGATTCATTCAAATCACTATCATTGCTAACAATGCATTAGTCCTAGCTCTTATCTTCTCTTACTAGCACACTGCAATAGCTGACTAAAAGATCTGTCAAGTCTTCCCTTACCATAACAGAATGATTTTTCAGTCATATAAGTTGTATTTCATCATTTTTAAACTTCGCTCTCTCTTTTTTCTTTCCCTAACATGGCTTTGCGCTCTTCCATTAGGTTGAGTTCAGCTGCTTTATCAGCATAATACTCTGTCACCACGACCTTGTTTACTGCATGGTAGCTACATTGACCTTCCTCTGTTCCTGAAATGTGCTGTGTATTTTCCTACATCAGGGCACCTTTGCTTGTGTTCTTTGCTCACTCTGATACATTTATACCATTCACTCTTTGACAGTAAACTCCATTTTAATCCTTTTAAGTCACTTCTTGAATAATCTTTACTCCAAAAGGCTATTCCTAAACACCTTTTGTCCCCTACCCTTTTGGCCCCCACCATCCAGTCTGGTTCACTCTTTGTTATAAACTTTCATAATATATTATATTTTATACTCATAGCTCTGATCAAAATTATTTTTGTTTAGTGGTGCATTACTTGCTATCTTCTAAACTATTTTAACTTAGTAAAGATCAGTATCATGATTTTTTATGTCACTTTTGTACCTAGTGCTTGAAGAGTGTTTAGCATTTATTCATTAATTCATAGTGTATTTGTTGATTGTTTCTTTCAGGAATTGTCAGAGTACACATGCTGTTTTCTGAATAAATATTAGTAGAAGGAGATTTATCTAAATGAAGGTACAAATCTAAGATATACTATACCAAGAATGATTTGAAACCCAAATGAATGTAGTACACAGTTCATGTCATTCCAGAACTTAAACTTTAATTGGAAATGTAAGTATTCACAGAAAACACTTGGCAATCAGTTATCCACAATATACCTTGAAGTGAAAGATCCAATACAGACTACATTCCTGGTGCTGAAACTGAGATAAGCAGTCATTTCTTTCAACTCAGCTCACTCCAGTGTTAACCACTTGAAAAAATAAATAAATTTGTGTTGACATATTTTTAAGTGGATTGTGTACATAGCAGATAAGTACTGTGTTCTGATAATACTAAATTTTGCATCTGCTTATATATGGTTCTCTGTAATGTTTTATACACAAAGCATTTGTTACTTTCAGGCATACAAATGTCATATCAGTAAATAGTAAGCATGCCTAATTGGTTAGTACATTGTATGGAAGAAGCCATGTGCAAAGATTTGATCCCTTAAGTATGTCAGATGGCACTGCTTTAATTCATCATCACAGACTGAATATCCAAAATGGGTCTCCTGCCCTAAAAATTTATGCCAGAGGTAACAACAGAGTTGTGGCTTCAGCAACATGATTTGCTTTTACTCAATGAATATAGAACAGAGAGAACCAATCATGAGCAAGTAACTAGACAAAGTGATCAATGTAAATCCACTGTGAGTGTAGAAGTAATATCCTAAGATTTAAAAAGTATTTCAAGCAGATATTTTGTTGCAGGAAGTGATCTATAAGAATATAGTACTGTGGTGATCTAAAATATAAGTATATCAGTGAATAAAGGATATCTCTATTGCTAATTTGGGACCTATGATTCTCAACTCAAATAACTTACAGATTTTAAGAAAATCCATGAGTAATTTTACCTAATAGTTGAAATTATTGATTTTGTGAATAAGAGTGATGCACGTAATTGTGAATGTGTGTGGGCAGGGGGTGATATTGGGCCAATTAAAATACAACTTTGGAAATTGCATTTTTTAGTTTAGTAGGTAACTGTGAAATATTTCTATAACTCCACCCCTCACAGACTAGGAGCTGTACTGTCCATATTGGACTCAGTAGCCAGAGGCCCTGTCTCTTATACACATCTAGATGTGTATAAGAGACAGCCCCCGAGATGCCCGGGCCAACCTGCCAAGAAAGCGGGGCTTCCCGCCACACCGCGAGGGCGTCCCCCGGGCCCCCCTCCTTGCGAGACGGGGCCCTTGGGATCTGCAGCGACGCGAGAGCCGTCCTGCCTTCTCTCTGGCGCNAAAATAAAAACATTAAAATTCAATTTTCTGTTTCGGTAGCCCCATTGTTCAGTGACTACCTGTGTCTAGAAGCTACAGTGTCAGCACAGGTAGAGAACATTTCCATCTTCACTGAAATTTCTGTTAAACTGCACTGCCTTAGAGATTATTAATGTAAAATAATTACATACCTCTCAAGAAATCCTCAGTCTTATCATATAAACAGCTTTGATTTACATAAAATATCTGACTCAAAAGATTCCAGGAAGTATAAAGCCACACATGTAATTCAAATATTTTTTTTCCAATACATTTAAGCATTAACAGTGCTCATAACATAGAAAAGCAAATAAAAATTTGCATTCTCAAACCTCATTTTAATTTAATAATAGATTTCAAACTGTTAATTAAAAGTCAGTCCTTGGAGAAGCAATGCCTTTGATTGATTGTAGATTTATCATCTTTCCAACAATGATACATTTTTTTTGCTCCTTGAAATCATCTATAAAACAAACCTTTGTATTTTCCATTTTAATTTTCAGTGAGGAAATGCTAAAGTTTGGATACTTAAGGTTTTACCCTTTGTTGTATTTTTCATCTGCTCAGTGCATGCTGATATAACTTTGGGCTCACAGTTCACCACACATAAGGCTTCATGCANTTTCAAAGTTAATAATTTGGGATCATGAGTGAAATGTGTGTGAGCTAGTGTGACGTGATGGTGAAGAGAAGTGTCAGCATTCACTGTCCTGGGGGTGGGTGCATGCAGTACTCTAAACACGGCCCACTGAGGAGTCTCTTGCCTTTAAGGAGCTGACGCTGCAGCTGGAGAGAGGGACTTCACATAAGTTAGTCCAAAACCAGATCCCATCTGCCACGTGTAAAGTGGGAGCGAAGTCCATAGCAGAACACTGGATGCAAAGTCACATGATCTGGTTCACCAGTCTCTAAGCTGGGTCTCAGCTTCCTTTCTGTAAAAAAAGACCAACCTCTAGGGGTTATCATAGTAACAGTAAAGTACTTTCCACTGAGCTTCTGGGGATCTGAGGAGGTTTGGCCACTGAACTTGGGTCCAAAAGCCTTGGGAGACCTGGAGCCACCCCTATCTTGAACTTCAGTCCTATACGTGATGCCTTGAAAGAAAGGGGTATCCCTCTAAGCCACGAGGTCCCAGAGAGGGCACAGAGGAGTTTTGTTCAGACTTCTGCAGGGCCCCATTCTGTGGCTGTTCGCCTATCACTTTCACCCCATCTGTCCTCCCATGGGCTGCTCGACTGCTCCACTCAGCTGGGCACAAATACAGCAAGACCTTGCTGAGGGTGCGGCCAGCGCTGTCACTGTCTTGCAGATGGGAGCAGGGAGTTAGCCATAGTTTTGGATTGGCCAAAAAGTTGGTTCTGGTTTTTCTGTAACATGGAAGAATCCTAACGAACTTCTTGGCCAACCCAGTACATTCCAAATGTAGGCATTATTGTCTTACTGGAAGTCCAGGACCAAACCAGGAATCCGGTTTTGTCAGTCCAATTGAGAAACCATTTCTTGAGAAATTTCTTGAACAAGTACTTGTGCCAAACATTAACATTCAGCATAAGACATGCTAATATCTAGGCTAGCATTTCCCAAACCAGGTGCTGTGGAATCCTAAATGTTAAATAAGGGACCTCTTAGTGAAGGATCCTGTGCTTGTATCAGGGAAACCTGCAAACTATCTTGGATAGTTTGATGCTTTGAACACAGCCCTTCCCTGATCCCTTGCTCTCTACTTGTCCACTGGTAGAAAAGCTGAAGGATTCCTTGAGGGAAATTCCAGGCAGTTCAGTGGCTAGGACTTGGTGCTTTCACTGCCATGGCTTGGGTTCAATCCTGGCCGGGGAACTAAGAGCCTGCAAGGCTCCCTTGGGGAATTGGCCCACCCCTCAGCATTCCAAATATGGCCTAAGTACATGAGACCTTGCTCTGAAAACTAGGTAGAGATGGAGCTCCCCCTTTAGTGGCCACAGAACTGCTGGCAGAACCGTTCTCAGCTCTCATTCTGACCCAGGCAAAGTGAGAGTGCTCCTTGTCCTTGGAGATGGGCTTGAGGATCTGTTGTGTCACCAGGAACTCCCACAGACACTGTGCCACACCACGGATTACACCAGGACAGGCCTGGAGTCATGGAAAGAAGGAAGCCCTCTGGCTGTGTGATTTTGGTTTCTTAGACACGTCCTCTCTCTGGGCTCATGTCTCCATCTGTAGGCTGGGTATTGATTGGTCCTCAACACTGATGATATTTATCAAAGGCCTTTTCTTCCTCTGATGTTTGTTCCCCAGTGTACACATGCAGTCCAGACAGTATACATCACAACGGTTTTGTTAAGTTTTGTGGAAGGGTTCTTGTCGGAATAAATGTGCTATGGAGAGGAATTGGCATAGGCCCCTAAAACAGCCCATCCTGCCTAGGAGCCAAGACTTGGTCTGGGGACTTCCACCGTTAACTTGCCTGGCGCACTTGATCAGAAGAGTTCCTGGCTGATCCTCTGGGCTTGTGGCCCCCTCCTACTCCACTCTCTGAGGCAGGCTGGGGCCACGTGGCCCTGCCCCGCCCTTGCTGGCTCCAGTTTCTGAATCAGTTGCAGTGGCCTGCTTTCCCCGCCCTTCCCAGCACTTCCCAGCCCTTCCCAGCCCTTCCCATCAGTCGGGAAGCCTGGACTGTGGGCTGGGGGAAGCCACAGCCTTTCCCACCTGGCACCCACTGCCCTCTGCCCTTGGTACCTGTACCAAGCCCTGAAGCCCCTTAAAGCTGCCACTGAAGCCCTGGAAGACTGTATCTTGGTACTTGAACAGGTAAGAAAGTGGTTGATTTTCTCTCACGTGGTTTTCTTTGCCTGACTTGTCCAAAACCCAACTTAGCTGCTTCCTTCACAGATCACAGCAAGAGGAATTTGAGCTAGACTTGAAAAACTGTCCCAGCAAGAAGCTCTGAATTACGTCTTAGAAAAATGGTGTGAATTCTCTGCTCTGCATTTCTTTTTTAAACCTTTGCTTTCATCAGCTTTGCAGGAAAAAAGCAGATCCAAATAGCTATAAAGCAAGCTACTTCTCTTCGCATTCCCTTCTGAGTTTTGTAAATCAACAAACCCACATTCTTAAACGGTTGTCACGGGTTACTGAGGGTTCTCCCACCGGATATTGCTTTGGTTTTTAGATCTTAATGTATTACTGTGTGCATGAGTTATGTACATGAATTACCTTATCAGAAATTGACTTAAAATTCTCTAAAGGAAAGGAAAAAATAAAATGGCATAAGTTAGCCTTCTTCCTTCAGATGGTTTTGTTGCAACAGTATTCTGAAATTAAAATGAAATGTTCTGCTTTTGCACTTTGCATTGAAACCAACCAGCTGATTTTTAAGTTTGTGTGGTGTCCGCCAGGATATGCATCCTTTGTCCCTCAGTTGTGAAGTTTAGATTGCTTCCAGGTGTTTCGTGATTAATAATTCGACCTTTATGGACAACTCTATGGAAATAACTTCTTTTAGATTTTTTTTTCTTTTAATCTCTCCTTGGATTTTATTCTCCATCCAGAATAAATACTTGGGATAAAGTGCAAGAACATTTTTGTAGCTCAGCTCATGTTACACATGGGGTCAGCTCATTCATAAGATTTTCAGGACCGTGATGGCATGAGGGAGTGGGTGGGGAACTTGTTTTCTCTAAATTTTTCAGGAAGTGGGCTGGAGGCAGTTTAGTACAGTGGTTAAGACTTGGCCTTTGAAGGCAGCAGAGCCTGGGCTTATATGAATAGCTGCCTGAACTTGAACCCTCACCTAATAACTTCAGTTAGTTCACATGTAGAATACAGACTTTAAAACTCCTTAGCGGTACAGGAAAGGCAGAAAGAGTATTTGTAAAACAGTGTTGGTGCATAATAAGCACCCTGGAAGGCTCTTTCAAACCCGGGGCTTCCTCTGGGCCATTTTAGACGCAAGGCAGAATTGAGACAGTCACCTCAGGGGCATCTTTTTGACCTCTTCCCCCCTTCTAATTCAGTCTGCTGTTAGAGATGTTTTTTTTTGTTTAACTTTGCCCCAATCTGTGCTAAGGCTGGTAAACTGGGCACTGGGGAACCAGCAGTTCAAATCAGCCTCTTTCTGAAGGTCACCCAAACTCTCGGCCACCAGCCATCAGATCTGAATGCCACCAGTCCCATCTCTTAGCCACCTTTCTCAGAGGGCAGGTCTCAGGGATCACTGGACAGAGTGGAGGGCTCCTCCAAAGCCTGTCGACCCACCTTTGTCCTCCACCCTGGTAGATCTCTGGGTTCTAATCCTGGCCATACTAATTCCCGGTCAATGGACTCCTCTGGGTGTCAGTTTCCTCATCTGTAAAATGGGAATGTTAATACCTGCGCTATAGAATTACATGAAATTATAGAGCTCAAGCGGCTGGCCCTTAGTGGCCCATTACTGTGGAAGGTCAAGACCATGTTCCAGAGCCTTTGGGAAAGTACCAGAATTAGACATAAAAGATAGGCAGAAGACTCACGTTCATTGTCAGTCAACAAACACTCATCATTCGTGGTGCCGGATGCTCGGGAGAGAGGTATAACACAGGCTCCCTGCTCTTGGTACAGGTGTACAGCCCATCCCAGGGGACAGAGGAGACAGCAGCTGCCTGGGCACTGCAAGGCACCCCGCTTGAAAGGGAAGAACCATCTGAGGCAGAGATGGCGAGGAAGGAGGACAGGATAAGCTGGTGTGGGGGAGCCGGGCTTGCGAGTCGGGGCCCTGGGCTCTGGGGCTCTGGTCCAGCTTTGCCATCCTCAGAGCCAGGGTCTTCTCTCCGGCCTCCAGTGAGAGTTAAGGCACTCAGGTTTCTTCCAGCTCCTTCCTTCTGGGGGTCTGCAAAGTGTCTCTGGAGGCCACATCCCCCTACCCCTGCAATACTGTCTGTCCAAGATAGCTGTCCAGGACCCAGCCTTGGTCTTGGAAGAGGCATCCTGTCCGAAGTGGACAGCCTGTCCATGTGACCCAGAGGGGCTCCACGGCAGTCTGAGAAGGGCGGCCTCTAAGTCTGGGAGAATCCTGGAGCTTCTGGGCTCTGAGTGCCCCGCACACTTTTGTCTGACAGCCGTGTCCCCCACCTGGGGGGTAGTGTACCCTGGAACAGGGTTGCGGTCATCCTGGGAATGTACTCCGGAGCTTCCCAGCAGCTGCCAAGAGTTCTGTCTGTGCATCTCAGCCGGGAAGGCTCAATAGCCACGCTGGAGAACCAGCCCGGACTCCCATTTGGGGCCATCTTAAGTGGGTGAAGAGGTGGGCGAGTGGGGATGTAGCTACAGTGAGCAAGGCTGAGGTCAGGGCGATGAGTCTAAAAGGCCAAAGAGATGTGGACTCGCTACTGTGGCCAGCTGCTCAGAAAGGTCAGGCCCTGCTCGACAAGCTTGCTGGCTGCCTCTTGTCTCTTGTAGCATGAGAATGCCCACGTTCTGGCTCAAGATTCTCTCACCACATCCAAGCTTTATCACTCACAGGCCTCCTCAATCTTCCCTTCAAGGAAGGGAATTTGGAGCATGCTATGACGTGGATGAACCTTGAGGATATTAAGCAAAATAAGCTACACAAAGAAAGACAGACTGTATGATCGGACTTACGGGAGGTAACTAAGAGGAGTCAAATGTGTAGAAGCGGTAAGTAGAATAGTGGTTGCCAGGAGCCAGGGGAAGGAAGGAATGGGGAAGTTATCGTTCAGTGGGTTTAGAGTTTCAGTTTTGGAAGATGAAAAACTTCTACTAGAGACATGGTGGTGATGGTTGCACAACAAAGTATATGTACTTAATACCACTGACATGGACAGTTAGAAATGGCTAAGACTTGTTGTTATGTGTCTATCACTACTGTTTAAAACTTGGTGTCGGGGGATGAGTAGTATATGCCTCATAGGGATTAAAAACTGAATGAAGCAAGTGAGTTGAATTATTATTAATGTCAGGTTCTGGACACATCCAAGACTTTTTGCCTCACAGACCCAGCAGCACTGGAGAAGATTCATGTGTCCCTGTGGGGAGCCGCTGTGCTGTTCTGTATGAGATGTTCAGAATGAGGTTCAGGGGAGACTTCCTGAAGGAATGACTGAGGTCCTGCCCAGAGGGCTCCTGGCATTTGTGGGACGAGTAGGTTCCAGACACTGGAAAGCCCCTGGCAAAAAAAACAAAATCACTCCCACTAAGGGATAGTTTAACAGGGAGGAGATTTTAGATCCACCTGGAGAACTTGTGATCAGAGCTGTTTGAATGTGGAATGGGCTGTCTTATGGAGTACTGAGCTCCCCATTAGTAGAAGCATGTAAGGAGAGTTTGGGCAAGTTGCAGATGATACTCTTGCATGAGGCAAGGGTAGGGCCAGAGGGTTTCCTAGCCTCTGTGCCTCTGTGATGTGATCCAGTCCAGGCCTGTGTAAAGATGTGACCCAAGTCAGAGGGAGGGGACAGGCAGGGGAAGGCATGCTGCCAGCCTTCCCTTAAATAACAGTAATGACAGCTGCTCCCATTCTGGGTACAGACTGTGTTAAATGCTGAACCGGCTTGATCCGAGATCCTCACCACAAGCCCAGAGGGTGGGTGCTACTATTGTCTCCATTTTACAGCTGGGAGCTGAGGCCCCGCTGCCAGCTCCCAGGCTTAAGTCTCCCGCCCAAGGTCAGCCAGTAGGCCACAGAGCTGGAGCTGGAACCCAAGCAGCCTGGCGCCAGCCCTCTGCCTCCGCAAGCTGGCTGCTCCCTGCTTCCCTGCCCCGGTGGCAGTCCCGGGGTGCTGACACTCTCACAAGGCAGGGATCTAGCAGCTGCCCTGCTCCCTCCATCTGGTTTCTCTGCAGAGCCAGGCCCCACCTGCTTGGCTCCAGGGTTCAAGCTTAACCCTTGGCAGACAACACTGGCCTGGATTGAGAGCCAGGCTCCTGGTCACTCAACATCCCCCTTCGCCTTCTGGTAAACAGGACCCTGCTTGACAACTCTCTTCAAGGTTCCAAGTCTTTCCCATAGCTGTTGAGTGAGTTCATTCTGTCTTCTTTTGCAAGTGTGTTTTTTCCAGCGCAACTCTTTGGGTGCCAAGACCTTGTCTGCATGATTCAATTTGTCCAAGTTCCCAGGCTTAGCACCCACAAGTCAATAGATGCCATCCCTAACAGTGGCAGTACAACGGCCTCCTGTGTCCTCAGAGTTAGAGAGGGAGCCCTGGCCGGGGCGGCGGCCTTACACAATGACCCAGTTCGTGGGGCTGGCCTTGACACCTTATGAAGGTGCAGGCAGCTACCATGTAGAGATATCTCTGGACTTCCCTGGGGCCCAGTGGTTAAGTCTCCATGCTCCTGCTGCAGACTGGTTCCCCAACCAGTCTTCGATCCCTGGTTGGGGAACTAAGATTTTACACGTGGCCAAAATAATTTTTTTAAATAAAGACAAAGGCATCTCCATGCCAGTTGGGCACTATCTCACCCAATCCATTCAGAGCCCGGGATTCTCCCATATTACAGATGAGGTGATTGAGACTTGGAGAGGTGAATTCAGGTGTTTAGAAATCAGGAGTCTCTCCCCTTGGGTGTCTTGGAGGCTTCACACTGGTAGCTGATCTGACAGCAGTAGGAACAGTGCCCCTTGCTGTTTGGCTGTGTAACATACCCTCAAGATTTCTCCCCCATTGCCCCCTGGCCCCCACTGCCACCCTGGGAGCGGGCCCGAGAAGTGCTGTTTCACAGATGAAGAAGGTGATCTGGGGCTTCCCAGGGCCTCACAGAGGAGGGGGTACACCAGGGCAGGGTGGTGACCCTTCTGGTCCTCCTTGCTCTGCAGGTCCCTTCACCGCCCTGCACTGGTGTCAGGCTGTGGAGCCCTCCTGCTGGCCTCCTTGGAGGCTCTGTCCCGGGCCCCAGTGAAGCGGGTTAGGCACAGAGGCCAGCAGACCAAGCTGGCCCAGAAGAGGCTGGGCTGGGGCCAGGTACTTTCCAGTGTCCTCCCGCAGCTGGGAAACCTTTCTTGGATGACATCTCTGCAGAAGGTGCCTCCCGGTCTTGCTTGCCCTGGTCTGCCTCCCAGCCCAGAGAAGACTCCTCTTCTCCCTGTCCACGGAAGTCACATAGGCAACATAATCAGTGACAGTGTTCTGGAACTTGTGAGCCAATAATGCATGACTGATTACCCCAGAGGAGGAAGCTGAGGCTGGTTTAGAATCTGGGACTTAAACTGTCTGCTATCAAAACCCATAACATTGGATGAATCATTTTCACTGTTTACTTCTTCAGTTTTCAGTAATAATTGGTGTTTTTTTTAAAAGAAAGAAAGTGAAGTTGCTCAGTCGTGCCCGACTCTTTGTGATCCCATGGATAGTAGCCTGCACCAAGCTCCTCCATCCATGGGATTTTCAAGGCAAGAGTATCAATAGGGTACCCTCCCATCCATTTCTAGTATCCCCCACTGCTCCCAGCATATCCTTCTCCAGGGAATCTTCGCAACCCAGGGAATGAACCCAGGTCTCCCACAGTGTAGACAGACGCTTTACCGTCTGAGCCACCAGTTGAGGCGAAAGTGTAGAGAGCTCCATGTAGCCATGCCACCACAGATACACAGTGCCACACCTTACTAATATGGGTTATTAATGTGGTAAGTTTGGTACAGTTGATGAATCATTATTAACACATTATTATTATACTGGGAGGGATTGGAGGGATTGGGGGCAGAAGAAGGGGACGACAGAGGATGAGATGGCTGGATGGCATCACCAACTCGATGGACATGAGTTTAAGTGGACTCCAGGAGTTGGTGATGGACAGGGATGCCTGGCATGCTGTGACTCATGGGGTCGCAAAGAATCGGACATGATTGAGCGACTGAACTGAACTGAACTGAACTGACTGAATACATTACTAAAATTCATAGTCTCCATTAGGGTTCACTTCGGCGTTACACATTTACAGGTTTATTTGGTTTTGGCTCTGCTGGGTCTTCATTGCTGTGCGTGGGCTTTCTCTGACTGTGGCAAGCAGCGGGGACTCTTAGCTGAGGCTCGCAGGTTTGCTGGGCACATGAGCTCAGTGGTTGCAGCACACAGGCTTGGTTGCTCTGTGGCATGTGGGATCTTCCTAGACCAGGGGTCAGACCCATGTCTTCTGCATTGGCAGGCGGATTCCCAACCTATGAACCACCAGGGAATTCCCTATATGGTGATTTTTAAAAAATAATTATTTATGTGGCTGTGCTGGATCTTAGTTGCGGCATACAAACTCTTAGTTATTGTACGTGGGATCTAGTTTCCGGGCCAGGGATCGAACCCTGGCCCCCTGCATTGGGATCACAGAGCCACTGGACCACCAGGTAAGACCCACTTATATGGTGATTGACAGTCTGTACAAAAATAGGCAGTGTGTTCTTCAACCCTTGCATCTAATCAGTGGTACCAGTTTTACTGAGTAGAGGATGGTTCTTCATATAACTAACTGTACCTCCTGGGAATATAGCAGGTAAATGCCCAGTTAGCCCAGGCCCTGTAGGAACAATTCCGTAAAGGGTCTGGGAGTCCCTCAAGGCGTGGCTTAGACCTCCTGCAAGAATGTTCCCCAGGCCCCTTCAGGCATGTGAACCTCCATTAAAGACCTCTCGGAGGTCACCTTCCTTCCTCACGGGGCTTAGAGGAATGGTTGCTGTCCCGGCTTCTGCCTCCAGCTCATCTTGCACAACAGTGTTCCCTGAGTGTGTTCACCAGGTTACTCCCCTGCTCACAGCCTGTGCTCGCTCCATGATGCCTGGCACACCGAGAGGTGCGTGGCGCTGAAGGCCTTCTGTAGTCTGGCATGGTCCTGCCTGTCCAGCGTGCACTCCCGTGACACCCCGAGGCAACTCCTCAGCTCTGGACAAAGGACCTTCTCTGCTGTCCCAAGCACTTGCCCTGTAGCTTCATCTCCATTCTGTGCTCACTTTATCCCCACTTCTCGCTACTCAGTAATGTCTTTTGTCCCCGTTTTCCATCGTCATTCTCTGGCTTGAGTCTCCTTCTCCCCGCCATGAAGCCTACTTGGACCACTTTGGCCAAATTTGATTCATCCTTTTTCAAGCACTTATTACATTTACTGTCCACACCATACAGACTAGCCTTGAATCATTCGGTACATGTTCTCTGGGCCTGCCTCCCAAAATCACCAACTAGCCTGTGATTTCCATAAGAGCAAAGAACTGAATCCCCAAGAGCCTATGGTGGTTCTGGGCATATAGTGCCTGCTTACTAGTCACTAACAGCAAGACACAGCATATGGAAATAGTCTGTAACTCTCAGATAAGATAGCAAGATGCTCAATAAGACTCTTAGTGTTACCATATTCCATTGATTCTAAAACACATCTTTCTCCTACTCCTTGCATTTTAACATCTCCTCTGAAATCAGGATCAATGGCAAATCACAATTTAACTGACAGTTTTTTTCCTTTTCAGTGTCACATATAATTTTGGTGCATTTTATAACCAGTTGTGCATTAGACTTAAGGAGATGAGGTGTTACTAGTTGATATGAGAATGTGTTTTTGGAATGGACCTGCTGATAAAGCTTCTGGGAGAAATGAGGGGAGTCTAGGAAAGATGAAGGGAAACTGGGTGAAGAGAGGATGCTGGGGGAGATGACAGATGCTGGGAGCAGTGGGGGATACTAGAAATGGATGGGAGGGTACCCTATTGAGCCCAGAAGCTTTTCAAATCACTCTGAGTTGATTCAGCCATTCCTTCTTTTCATATTCCTATCCTCTGTGCATATGCCATTTCAGAGGCTGATTCCCAGAGGCAACATCTGGGTCCCTCTCTGAAGTTGCAGGGTGCTCAGGAGAAGGCAATGGCACCCCACTCCAGTACTGTTGCCTGGAAAATCTCATGGGCAGAGGAGCCTTGTGGGCTGCAGTCCATGGGGTTGCTAAGAGTCGGACACGACTGAGCCACTTCACTTTCACTTTTCACTTTCATGCATTGGAGAAGGAAATGGCAAGCCACTCCACTGTTCTTGCCTGGAGAATTCCAGGGACGGCGGGGAGCCTGGTGGGCTGCCATCAATGGGGTCACACAGAGTCAGACATGGNCACGACTGAGCCACTTCACTTTCACTTTTCACTTTCATGCATTGGAGAAGGAAATGGCAAGCCACTCCACTGTTCTTGCCTGGAGAATTCCAGGGACGGCGGGGAGCCTGGTGGGCTGCCATCAATGGGGTCACACAGAGTCAGACATGGCTGAAGTGACTTAGCAGCAGCAGCAGCAGGTTACCCCTCCAGCTTCAGATTCTTTGGGGCTTCATCTCACATGTTGGGCCTCCCTTAGCTTCACAGTCATGTTCTAGCTGCATAAAGCTGCTGGGTAAGAGTGTGGTCTTCTTTTGCCTTCAGACTGCCCTCTAATGTGGAGTTATCAGCAAGGGCTTTGGGGTAAGACATATTCAGATTTAATCCTTGCTGTCCCTTTTGTTAGCTGTGTGATTTTTGGTAGCTTGTAAAACTTTCTGAGCTTTGGTTTCCTCATCTTTAAAGTGAGGGTGAGAGAATTCCCTGGAGGTCCAGTGGTTAGCACTCTGTACTCTCACTGCTGAGGGTGCAGGTTCAGTCCCTGGTTAGGGAGCTGAGATCCTGCACGTTGCAAAGCACAGCCAAAAAAAAAAAAAAGGGTGAGAATTTCTAACTCTGGTATTGATGTGCATTTGTAGTGGTGGAAAGGAGATTAAATGACATTAAGTGATTCACATCAGCTCTTATTATGTTGCTGCTGATCATCATTGTCCTTTTAGTCTTTTTACTCAAGCTGAGGTAGCCCTTTCAGCCCCTGAGGTAGCTTCTCTCGGACACTGCCTACAGTATCAACCCAGATTTTACGGGCCCAAAACACCCCTGGAGCAGAGGGAGCACGGTCTCCCTGGCCATCCCCAGCGCTGACTGGGAGCTCTGACTCTTTTCCTTCTTTCTCTTAGTTTCCTCTGAGCACTTGGCTGTTGCCTGCTGATCACCAGAGCTCTAGTTTCATTAGAGAAATAAAGAAAAAGGCCGTGTAAGGTTATAGCTAAAACCAACATAAGGAAAAAGAAGTGTAAGTGAGGCTCCTTTTCAGTGAGATGTAAGATTTGATAGTTTTTCAGGGAAACTACAAAAAGATCCAGAAATTCAGGATACAAAACAATCAGCACATTTTTTTATTGGACAGCCCCTGGACAAGACAGTAAAGGAAGCTGGGAGGGAGCAAGGCTGCTCTGCCTTCCAAGAGGGCCCTTCACTGGTCTGGATAACCCAGGGAAGAAGACTGGAATAGCCATAGAGACCAGGGCCAAAGGTTTGAGCCTACGCGAAACAGGGAGGTAGAAATGAGATCCCCACACACAGCTGAGACTCTCAAGGGTTTAAACCTCTTTTAAGTGAAGTAAGGCCAGAAAAAATTCAACCTCCTAAGGCAGAGGAGGAAGCTTTTCTAACCTGGACTGGGTCTGGTTGGAGAAGAGGAAGGCCTCCTGTTGGAAATGTATAATCACATCTGCTCTCTTTTGGATTTGGGATTAAATTTACACTACTCATGTGATCCTAGCGTCTCTAGGCCAGGAAGTGATCATAAAAACTACTCCCGGCTGGAAAATTCATAGAGAAAGAAAGTAGAATGCTGGTGGCCAGGATGTGGCCAATGCGGAGGAGGCGGGAGGAAAGGGAGTTGCTGAATGGATATACAGTTTCCCTTCTGCAACATGAAGAGTCCTGGAGATTGTACAACAACATGAAAATATTTAGCACTCTTGAACTGTATGCTAAATTTTATGTTATGTATATTTTACCACAATAAAAAAAATGCAAAAAAAGATTTGGAGGGATTTCCCTTAAGGATTTTATTCTTGAGTGAGAAAAGAAATGGAGATGGGTGTTAATATGATCCCCTTTTGGCAAAGTGACTCCAAATAAAGCCAAACTTGACCCCAAACCCCACGCTTGTATTTGCCTCTGAATTTCTATATAGGGCTTCCCATCAGGGTTGCTTGTGTAGGGCTGCAGATGAAGAAAGAGAAGGGTAATAAAAAGATTTTGGTGCAACTGAAAATATCTACAATACCCAGCCTTCACTCTGTCTGCTCTGACCCTGTTTATGAAAAAGAATATCTGACTGTGCGTGCTTGCCTCCATGGGATAAAAAATTAGACTGCTGACTTGCAGATATGCTCTCTGTGCCAATGGAGAAGAAAGCAAGTTATATGGATCTGGTGATCTTATTTATTTACACAAATAAGCAAACGTCCGTTCTATGTGTATATACACTCTCACATATTGGTGTGCGCATGGAAAAGATGTGGAAAGACATGTGTCGGCAACTAATGCAAAGCCAGACACTGATGTAAAAGCAAGGCACGTGACATACAGCCAGGAACGTGACGGAAAGCCAGGGCACGTGACATAGGACGGAAAGGCAGGGCACCTGACGGAAAGCCTTGGCACCTGAGAAAGCCAGGGCACGTGACGTGGAGCCGGACACGTGACATAAACCCAAGGAACGTGACGGAAAGACTGCACCTGACAGAAAGCCAGGGCATGTGACGTGGAGCCGGACACGTGACGTAAACCCAGGGAACGTGACGGAAAGACTGCACCTGATAGAAAGCCAGGGCACGTGACGTGGAGCCGACCTGTGACGTAAACCCAGGGAACGTGACGGAAAGACTGCACCTGATAGAGAGCCAGGGCATGTGACGTGGAGCTGGACCCGTGAGGTAAACCCAGGGCACGCGGGGAAAGACAGAGCACCCGACCTAAAGCTGGGCACGTGACGTCAGGTCGGACACGTCCCACGCCCCCGACGTTTTGTCGCTTACGGCTTTGGAAGCGGGAAGTCTACCGCCAAGGCCACGCTCGCTCTGAGGGTTCGGCTGGCTCCCGCCTTCCCGCTGCCGAGGCTCGAGGCCGGCTTGGGTTTGAGGCGCGCTGAGGGAAAGGCGCGGGAGGGGCGGGGGGTGGTNCCATCTTAAGTTTCCGAACACAAAGCTAGCCCCTTTCTTTTTAAGGTTTCCCATGTAGGGCCCCACAGGGAGGACTTTACTTCTGTTAAGAATTAAGTTACATCTAACATATGTTGTTAAAATACATACTGTACCACACTGAACATTTTCCCCTAAACTGGGTACATTGCAGGGCATGTTAATTTATAAAGTTGTATGGGGAGTATCACTTAAAATACCACCTTTTATTTAGTTATGCCAGAAAATAATTTTTCCCCAAACTTTATTATTCCAACTAGTGGACTGAAATGATTCTTTCTATCTCTTGGGTCCAATAAAACAATTTAGTTCTTTAATTGGTCCTGTTCGTTTTGAAGACTATGCATTTTGGGGATAATTATTTTTTTGTTTACTTAGTAATAAGTTTTTTTTGCATTGTATACTACCTGCTGAGTCATCAGCACAGAAACCAGAGGTTAATTTCCTTCCCACTAAATGAAGCAGATAATCAGCCATTGGAGGATGGCTCCTATCCTGTAAATAATTCTGGACAAGCTGAGGCATAGCCCAGTGCATCACTCAGGACTATTCATGCCATCTGTTCACAAATTAAATCAAAGGAAGGATTTAACTTGTTACATTTCAAAAGCTGTACTGACAAACCCATGTGGACATTTTAAATGTCAATAGATAACTGAAACACTTTACTAATATTTCACTGAGTCATGGGTTATGGTTTCTATAAACTTCCTTTCCTGCAACCAACATGTGTAGGGTATTTTTGACCAGATGCACAGCTAATGACTGTCAAAGCAGATGCTTCTCACAGCATTACACAAAGGAAAATTTTAAAATCTAAGAAGTTATTTCAATTTCATGGCATAACATTATATCATTTTTTTAATTGAAAATGAGTTATACAGATGACTTGAGACTGTGCTGAACTTTCTAAGAAACTGTATTTATGAAATATTCTTTTTTTCTTTAAGGAAATATGTGTCACGGGGAGAACTAGTATATTTCAGAGTTATCTCTTACTGTGTAAGGAAAACACATCAGATAATAGAGAGACAAAGAGCTGATAATTCATTTTCCTGAGGAGAAGCACTCAGTGGATGGGTTTTAGGAAACATGGCTATACAAAGGTTAACTTCTGTTTGTCTAGGATTAAAAATAAATGTACCTCAGTGTGTACATGAGTATATTTGAGAAAAATTATGTGACACATTGGTAAAAGTTCTGCTTGATTCAAGTCCTTGAGAAGGGTGACATTAATATAACTATGTCTCTATATGAAAAGATGTTGGCAACAATGAATGTGATTTCTGGTGAGATATATTTTTTATTCTTTCCTTAGAATATCATTAGTTCCCCCACCTCTTTTTTTGTAACTTTACTAGGTATATGTACTCAAGATACATAATCATTTATTCTTTTTGCCTTTATTCTAAATAAAAAGCAATGCATCTGCCAAAACTATTTCATGTAAAGCATCTTTTGCAAGATATATTTACATGTATAATGAGGGCAAGTGATACTCACCTATAGACATATTTACAGAGTAGTTTCAATTAATGAATAATATTGCACATCAAACAATCTCTCTCTCTCTTTTTTTTCTTTTGGATGCACCATGTAGCTTGCATGATCTCAGTTCCAATCAGGGATTGATCCTGGGCCACAGCAATGAAAGTGCTTGATCCTAACCACTGGACCCAGGTAACTCCATCATACAACCTCTTTTAAATGCACCATTTTAGACTTTTTAAAAATAAAGTATAAACTATATTTTTTATGTGTAATACCATTAAACCCTATTTTTCTGGCTTAATATTGACATTGATCTAGAAAGAATATCCAGTATTTCTATTTTATAGATGACTCAACTGAACCTCAGAAAATTTTCTTGACTTTTTCTTAATGGTATCTTTTTGGCTTTGAATCTTACCTTTTTTTTTTTTTTTTTTAACTTATTCTCATAAGTGAAACAGTAGATTTCTTGGTATATGTGGATTTTAATAAATTTAATAGCATGGTGTGCTTTTTCTATGAATCATATTAAGACACTACTAAAAGAGACCTGTATTTTCAACCTAAAATCTGTCTCTATTTTAAAATGTCTTTTAATAAAGACAATGATTTTTTAATTTCAGAATAAAAGAATGATTTCATTTTCAATTCTAATATCCACCACTATCACTTCTTGTTGGATAGTGAAAGGACCATGTCTACCTTGCATCAGTATCAGCAAATCTTTGATATAAAGTTGGAGGAATTAATCTCTTTATCATAAATCTAAAAACATTAGAGGAAATTAAGAAAATTATACTTCTTTACCAACCTTGTATGCATTTATTAGATTTTTTTTTTTTAATCATAGGGGAATATAGAGCTGCAGGAGTAGTTAGTAACTAGTACCAACTTGCCAGTATTCAGGAGTAGTTGGTATCTAGTACCAATTTGCTAGTATTAGATCAGTTTAACATGTAGGTTAAACCTCAATTAGCCAGACTGAAAGTGAGAAATAGGGTAAGCAAGAGGATGAGGAAAAACTAAGGCAATCTTTGGAACTTACTTAAGGTCAAAGCTAGTAACAAGAGTTCAGATTTGAGGCAGAAAATGAGGTTAAACCCAAGAAGCCAAACACCGGGTAAACCAGATGTTTTTACTGTGTAGGCCTAAAACAAATCTTCTTTCCATTCTTTGCTTTAAATAATGACAATGTAATATAAAAGTGTAATCTAACATTTCAGTAATTCCATTTCAAAGATCGAGAGGATTAGAAATCATGACAGTTGTAAGCAAGCAAAGAAACAATTTTCAAGAACCAACAATTCCCTGGCTGTCTGGACTTGCCCTGTAGACGTATTCCAGAAACAATGATCTGACTGGATTTCCATGGCTTTTTTTTTTTTTTTCCCTCTAGATCTTTCATTTAGTCGATGCAGTAGGATTGACTACTAAAATTTAAATTCTATATTTGATTTATTAACATTTCTTAAGCCTTAGCTTTGTTGTATAGACTGTCAGTCACAATATAGTAGCCAGTGAAGATAAATGTCAATGATACTGATATGATATCAGTGAAATTTACAGGATTTTTCACTTGGAGGATAAAGTACCCAAAGCAATTTATACCTTTTCCTTCCTCATGTACTCTTGTTTTTAACTATCTATGGAGCCTTAGGGGCAGCCGAGAAAGATTTATTCATGTAATTTTCTTCAAACTGTTCATATATCTTTCTTAAGCAATAACAAGAGCCTACGCTGCAGTTGGCTTTATGAACAAAGCCATATTCTTGTCATGCTACATTTTATTGTTAATATATAAAACTTTAATGAAGATATATCATAATTTTTTTCCTGCTAGACTACTGGATTTACTAGTTTGTATTATACATTTTGTGGAACCACGTTTCGTCTGATTACTTTTTGATACCATGTCCTCAAGGTGCCATTCAGATGTAGAAGGAGGCCTTCAGTCTGAAAGCAACAGACAGAAGATACTAACATCATATTTTAATCATCCTTTCAATCTTTATTAAATACTCACCCTAAACTTCACCTATAATGTCAATATTAAACCACTATATTTTAATATAAAATACATTTTTGGAAATGTCATCAAAAATGATTACTAGAAAATTTTATAATTTAATGTTTTATATGAAAAGTATAAAGTATACTTGAGTTTAAAAAATTATAGAAATAAATTCATAGATATATGAATTTAGAAATATGTGACATGATTATATATGATTTTACTGAACATTTTTGGTATTTAAAAATTTCCACAATGTATCTATATCATTACACTTACAGAAATCTATTATATAAAATAACAATAGCATTTTCACTTAAAAACCAGAATTTTACTATAAAAATTGGTTTGTAATTGTTATGCTATTATGAATAGGTTTGCAAATCAATTGCACAATATTTCATTCTATGTTTAGGGGTGTTACAGTCTCTAAAGATAGAGAAAGCACCTATGTGACTTCATAATATTATTTTTGACAGATATTGTATTGTTCTGGTAACTATGAAATTACCTTGTATTGATTTCCCCCCTTTGTAGATTATAAATTTCTTGAATCCAAAGAGTCTATAATATGGCACTCCAAACATATTTCCCCAAAGCTCTTAACAGTCCTGATTTATTGTCCGAAGTAGGTATGCACTATCTGGGTAACATTGGGTAAATTACTTAATCCCATACTGATCTGACATATTGGCACAGTTGAGTGGGACAGTATAAACAGACATTATACATAAAGCACAGACAGTGTTCGGCACATATTAAGAATTCGAATCATTATAGCCATCAAGATTATTAACAATGTATAACTTTATGGTTATTTTTAAATTTTTTAAATTGAGGTATAATTAACATAATCGTCAGTTCAGTTCAATTCAGTCACTCAGTCGTGTCTGACTCTTTGCAACCCCTCGAACCGCAGCACACCAGGCTTCCCTGTCCATCACCAACTCCCGGAGTCCACCCAAACCCATGTCCGTTGAGTTGGTAATGCCATCCAACCATCTCATCCTTTGCTGTCCCCTTCTCCTCCTGGCCTCAATCTTTTGCAGCATCAGGGTCTTTTCCAATGAGTCAGCCCTTCGCATCATGTGGCCAAAGTATTGGAGTTTCAACTTCAACATCAGTCCTTCCAATGAACAGCCAAGACTGATCTCCCTTAGAATGGACTGGTTGGATCTCCATGCAGTTCAAGGGACTCTCAAGAGTCTTCTCCAACACCACAGTTCAGAAGCATCAATACTTCTGTGCTCAGCTTTCTTTATAGTCCAACTCTCACATCCATCCATGACTACTGGAAAAACCATAGCCTTGACTTGATGGACCACTCTCAAGAGTCTTCTCCAACACCACAGTTCAAAAGCATCAATACTTCTGTGCTCAGCTTTCTTTATAGTCCAACTCTCAAATCCATCCATGACTACTGGAAAAACCATAGCCTTGACTTGATGGACCTTTGTTGACAAAGTAGTATCTCTGCTTTTGAATATGCTGTCTAGGTTGGTCATAACTTTCCTTCCAAGGAGTAAATGTCTTTTAATTTCATGGCTGCAATCACCATCTGTAGTGATTTTGGAGCCCCCCAAAATAAAGTCTGACACTGTTTCCACTGTTTCCCCATCTATTTGTCATGAAGTGATGGGACTAGATGCCATGATCTTCGTTTTCTGAATGTTGAGCTTTAAGCCAACTTTTTCCCTTTCCTCTTTCACTTTCATCAAGAGGCTATTTAGTTCCTCTTCACTTTCTGCCATAAGGGTGGTGTCATCTGCATATCTGAGGTGATTGAGATTTCTCCTGGCAATCTCGATTCCAGCTTGTGCTTCTTCCAGTCCAGTGTTTCTCATGATGTACTCTTCACAGAAGTTAAATAAG